>VMDR010008745.1:0-35601 GCA_007922815.1 Macrotus californicus | reverse complement strand
GTTCACACCTACTCCGTGCCTGCCACTCCGTGCGTCCCGGCGTCGCAAAGGGGAACTGTGACCTTGTCTCTCTGGTCCGCCAGGGGCCTCTGCCTGCCGTGCTCCTCCGTTCCTCCTCTGGCTGCCGCTCCACCCCATCCCCTGCCCACGGGGCTGCTGGGGAGGCCTGTGCCCAGCCGGACAACGTCCGTCTGCCCGTTCCAAGGCCGACAAGCCCAGGAGCCCCTGAGTGTTCTGTTTGGAGCACCAGAGGGCTGCTGGCTGATGTGCCAGGGTGAAGGATGGCCTCCTCAGGCCCAGGCCTCACTGGACCTGTTGTTCCTTACCCTGCTGCTGCCCTGCCTCCACAGTTTTACCCTGACCTCTGGGACAGCCACACCATATTCTTTTCGTCACATCAGCTTTCACAACTACATGCTATGAAACGGTAGTTGAAGACACCTTGTTGGGAAGAGATACCATTTTCCCCCAACCTTCTCTTCCTTCTCTCTGACTCTTCCCTCTCCTCAATGCTCTCACTCTCTCCTCTGCCCCGGTTACAAAACAAAAGCGTTCACTTTAAAAGTTGACACTTCTGTCCTGGCTGGTGTAGCTCAGTGAATTGAGCACAGACTGCAAATCAAAGGGTCACCGGTTGGATTCCTGGTCAGGGCACATGCCTGGGTTGCCAGCCAGGTCTCCAGTGGGAGCCACGTGAGAGGTGACCACACATTAATGTTTCTTTCCCTCTTCTCCCCCCCCCTCTAAAAATAAATAAATTTAAAAATTAAAAATAAAAGTGTACACTTCTACGACTAGCAACAGAAACTAGGTCAGTCTGTCTGACTTTGCAGTGGGGAGGGAGACTATTTTTTTTCTAGCAACAGCCAGCAAAGTTAGGGATACATATGCACAGTATTTTTAAGATTTTATTTATTTATTTTTGCAGAGAAAGGTAGGGAGGGAGAAAGAGAGGGAGAGAAACTGATCAGTTGCCTTTCCCACACCCCCAACTGGGTACCTGGCCTGCAGCCCAGACCTGTGCCCTGGCCATTCACTGAACCAGCGACCTTTAGGTTTGCAGGAGGACACACGGCCTGCTGAACCATACCAGTCAGGGCATATGGCCTGTTTTACTTTCAAACAATTTCAAAGCGGGACATTTTGTCACAGCCTTGCTGCTCAAAATGTGGTATTGACCAGCAGCATTGGGGTCACCCGGGAGCATGTTAAAAATGCAGGACTGCCCTGGCCAGTTAGCTCAGTTGGTTAGAGCATCGTCCTGATACCCCGAGGTTGTGGGTGGATTCCCAGTAAGCGCACATACAGGAAGCAACCAATGAATGCATAAATAAGTGAAACAACAAACTGATGTCTCTCTCTCTCAAATCAATTAAAAAAAAACAAAACAACCCCGACAAAACCATGGCCCTCAGACCTACTGAGTCAGAATCTGATTTTTAACCAACTCCCCTAGAGCACATGGGCATACACACTGAAGTTTGAGGAACATTCTGCTATGGGACTTGATGGCTAAAGGAGGGAATCTGCAGGAGAAGCAGCAAATATGCTTTTCAGGATCTCAGTCCCCACCATCCGTAGCTGAAACCCAATGTCTCACCACTCTTTTCTCACTCTTACCTTCTAAGTCCCTGCGCAGTCTGCAAAGCAGTTTCTAGAATCTTCTGGTGGTGAGAGGCAGAGAAAAGGAAGGCGCCCATTACATGTGAGCTAAGTTGTTCTTCCTTTTTCAGTTGTGACTGGGACGCTCCAAAAACTATGAGATGGGAAGGGAACTGTGGATGGGAGGGCAGTAAAAAAGCATACAAGAGCTAGGTCGTCAAAGGTTATTAATTGGCTTCCCTTTAATGTTTCTTGAGACATGAGCGAAGAATGGATTCTTTTTTAAAAAGATTTTATTTATTTATTTTTAGAGAGGGGGAGGGACGGAGAAAGAGAGGGAGAGAAACATCGATGTGTGGTTGCCTCTTGAGCTCCCCCTACTGGGGACCTGGCCCCAAACCCAGGCATGTGCCCTTATTGGGAATCGAACCAGCGATCCTTTGATTCGCAGGCCAGCACTCAGAGAATGGATTCTTTTTTAACAGAGGTTCGGGGTTGTTATACTGCATTTCTTTGACACACAGTGTTACTCCGGTCCTGAGAACCAGGACATGATTTCCCAAGAGTTACATATGGGAGAGGTTGAGGGAGTGTATATGGACCCGTGGAATGTTTGCCCCATACTCTTCTCATCCTCACTGTACTGAGGGTCCTGGGGCTAAAACATGAGTTTGTGTGCTGGAGCGCAGGCTTCATGGCCAGCGGGACTGGATCCATAAAACTGGTTAGACTCAAGAAGAAGGGTGAAACTAAAATTTTAAAAAGCCCTCAAAACCACACCAAGAACTGGGCTTCAGACTTCCTTGGCATTATTAGACATCCACTGGTGTGCCCGCAAATTCTCTTTCTTCCTTTTTTAAAAAGATTTTATTTATTTATTTTTTAGAGAGACGGGAGGGGAAGGAGAAAGAGAGGGCGAGAAGAAAAGAGTGGTTGCCTCTTGGGTGTCCCCCACTGGGGACCTGGCTTGCAACCCAGGCCTGTGCCCCGACCGGGAATCGAACCAGCGACCTTTTGGTTCGCAGGCTGTGACTCAGTCCACTGAGCCACACCAACCAGGGCTTTTGCTTTTTTATTATGAAAAAATGCATTGGCTACAGAAAGAGAGAAGATGGGAGAGAGAGAAACGTCGGCCCGTTGCTCCACCTTCCCACCAGTTGACTCTCTTATGTGCCCTGGCCAGGGGTTGACCCCACAACCTTGGCGCAACGCTCCAACCAACTGAACCCCCAGGCTAGGACAAACCCCCACATTGTCTTTCAACATCCCAAACAGAAAGTGCTCTTTATTCCACTTGACATCTGAAGAAGCTGAGGCTGCTGAGGGTTATAAAACAGTTTTCTTCCTCCCACAGCACTAAGGGGCCCCTTTCTCCTAGGTGGCTGTTTTGTATCTCTATTAAGGGTGGATCCTTATTCCCATCCATTTTGTGAGGAAAGTGGATCAAGCTTTATGATTCCCACCTAACAAATGAGAGAACTGAGTTTCAGAAAGATTCGAGTTAATCAAACATTCTGGACACAGACTCACGTGCAGTGGCTGATTTCCAGAAGCTGGAAGCCTTGCTGCTGAGGCCGCAGTGTGGAAGCCTGGACCGGTGTTTAAGATGCCGACCGGTTTGGGGGCCACTCTGCTCCTTCATTTGCACTTCACCACCCCTAGGGGCACTGTGTCATCCTCTCAGCCAGGACCAATTCCCTCTTCGCAGCAGCAGGGCCAGCAGGGAGCAGCAAAGGCAGCCACCACCCCTCAGCGGGTGTGTGCCTCCCAGCAGCCTGTAGTCATCTGTCCTGTGCTTACTTGACCTACAAGGAAACCCAGGTTCTGAGATGGAAAGTTCAAGGTCATCCAGATACTAGACAGACAGAGGTTTAGAACCCAGACATCCTGGGGAGAGCCACTGAGGTGGTCACACTCCATGACGGTGCCAGATTTCATCCACTCCAAGATGTACATCTTTTTTACATCTTTGTATCAGAAACCAGGATGGCCCCGGCCAATGCAGCTGTGGGCTGGGCGTCAGTTGATTGGGCATAGTCCTGACAACCGAAAGGTTGGCAGGTCGGTTCCTGGTCAGAGTACATGCTTGGGTTTCGGGTTCTGTCCCCAGTTGGGGCATGTGCAAGAGGCGAATGATCGATGTTTCTCTCCCTCCTTTCCTCTCTCTCTAGATATAAAAGAAAAAAAACAATTCTAAAAAAAGAAGAGAAATGCATCTTACATTTGATGTCAAGGGAAAACACTGCCGGTTGTTATGTGGCAGTATGTCTTTTTTTGTTCTTTCCTTTTTTCCTTTCTTGCTTAGGGGGTACGTACACTAATGGTGTCTCTCACAATCCGTAACATCTTCAGTCTGTGGAATATTCTCATAATAAAAGCCTTGGTTCATTGGACACTGTGCGTAACACGAATTATTTCCGTTAATCACCACAGTGCCTCCAGGATGGAGGCATTATCACCCTCACTTTGCAGGTGAGGAAACCGACCAGAGAGACCGCATTTGCACACCTGATAAGTAATGCAGCTGGTACTTCACAGGACTTACCTGGCCCATTGCTTCTAACTATACTTTGTTCCTTCCACCGCGAGTGATTCTAGGTCTTGAATAATAACAAGCTTGCTTTAAAAATGCAACGGGCTACAATTAGGTGACAGCATGGGAAGTTCCCTGAGGGCCAATAGCAGCTAAAATCCAGACTGGAAGGGGTAGCCTGGGATGTGGAGCAGAATCCTGGAACCGGAGGGAAGTCCAAGGTCAGCGGTGGGGTCGGGAGACAACGTGCACAGGGGAGGCCGGAGTGGGGCTCAGAGAGGGAGATGAGAAGGGGCCCAATCTTGGCAGATGCGCCTGGAGACGCCTCCTCTGGCCTGAGGACTGGCTCAGAGGCTTGGGCACGTTTCCCTAAATTCAGCGCAGTCCACCTCCCCCACCCTGGGCTTCTCCCAATCTGATCCCTGTTGTTTCTGGAGTGGGAGAGTAAGAGGTAAGACGAGGGAGGAAGAGATGCAGACAAGAACCCACTTCCTCCTTTTCACGTTTACCTGGGAAGTTGAATGCCTTTCTCTTCCTCTTATTATCATTTTCCATCTAAATGTTTTTAGAATTAGTTTATATGAATATCAGTGTCCAGTGAGAAGCATCAATATCATCTTCTGCATCTGTAAACCCTTGTCATCTATTGTTGCAGATGGCACCCCTGGGCGCTAGCAAAGGAGGAAAGCGATCCAGCAAAACTCAGGGTCCCACGGGCCCCTCAGCAGAGCTGCCAGCTGGCCACAGCCCGGTGTCACTGTGAGAGCGGGCACTTTCCATGTATTCCACAGGGTCTTCCCACAACCTTCACGGGAAAGGCTTAGAGACATTGAGGGACCTGCTAAGTCCTCCCAGCTCGTAGGTGACCAACTAGGACTAAGCCTGAACCTGAGTCTTTGTGTGACTTCAAAGCCCAGGCTGACCCACTACACTGGGTGCCTGAATGGACAGGCTCTCCAGGCACCTGTCCTCTGGTTCAAGGGCTGCTCCCTGCACTTGTGCTCAAGGCTGGGGCTGCGTATGAAGTCCCTTTTTCCATCTATATACCCTTACCCTGCCCTCAGCCCTGAAGCCAGTCTCAGGCTCTGCTGTTTCCAGCAAGATTTATACCTGTGGGTAAAGGCGTGGACATGTAGGAGGTGCATCAATAGTCTACCCAAGACCCTGTCCCCAGAAGCTTTCTGGGCAGCAGAAAATGATCCCCTCCCCTGGCCACTCCACATACTGGGGACACGAGTCAGGTAGGATAATACATAATACCAACTCGTACGTGAACAAATACTTCCTCTCGTACATTTCTCAACCACTAATCCATTTGGTCCCGATACCTGTCCTCTGACGAGGGTAACACGTAACATCCTTCTGGTTCTAGGGGCCAGGAAAGAGCCCAGAGGGGTTAGGCAGGGTCTGCAGGGTCAGAGATAGAGCTAGACTCCAGACTGGGGCCCTTTCCAGCCAGCCTTGCAGTTCCCGTGAGTTACCTGGACTTGGTATTTTCTCTCCTCCTGACTCAGCACAGAAGGAGATGGGGGACTGAGGGAGAGGTAACTCCAGAGACCCTTGGGGAAGGGGGGAAAGCAGAGGGCCTGATGAAGATGCTGGGACCCTAGGAAGGGTGGGAGAAAGAAACCAGAGAGAAAAGCCAGCTGACTTCAGAATTGTCCACGGGGCCATTTGAGACTCAGAGCTAATGGTGGAAGGCGTCTGCTACCCGTTCAGGGCCCTGCAAAGAAAGGTGCATCACAGGCATTCCCTGGGAGACTTGGGAGGGACGCCTCCGTCCTCCCCCAGGCAGGGGTCCTGCCCTGTTGTCGTGGTAGTGCCACATTGTGAGGTGGTTCTGGTGATGGGCAGGAGGGTTGAGGTCAGAGGTGGCAGAGGTGGCAGAGGTGGTGGGGGCAGTGGCAGCACCCTGGGCTTAGCCTGCCCTGTTCCCTGCCTGGGGTCTTCTGCCACCCCCCACCATCATGGGCACTGCTTACCACTGGGAGGCCCGCCGCCGGCAGATGGCTTTGGACCAGAAGAGGTCATTGATTGCCAAACAAGAACAGCAGCAACAGGAAGATCAGGTGCATGAGAGGGGTCAAGTTCATCAGGGTCCTGGAATGGGGGAGGGAAGATAGACCCCCTAGAAGGTTGGGGAATGGGAGGAGAGCAAGGTCTTTTGGTGTTCCCTTGGATGAACTCTTTTTAAAAATATTTTATATTTTTAGAGAGGGGAAGAGAAGGAAAAAGAGAGGGAAAGAAACATCAGTGTGTGTTGCCTCTCACACCCACCCTCCCAAACTGGGGACCTGGCCCTTAACCCAGACATGTGCCCTGAGTGGGAATCAAACCGGCAACCCTATGTATTGAGTGTAGGCCAGCACTCAATACACTGAGCCACGCCAGCCAGGGCTCTTGGATGAACTCTTGTGTGTGTGTGTGTTGGGTTAGCTCCGCTTTGCTGAGCCCTAGCTGGGGACTGAGAAAGTTCAGGCCTGGCAGGTTTTAAAGCCGCACTGTCCAATAGGGTGGCCACCAGTGAGCAAGCTATTGAGCCCTTGAAATGTGGCCAGTGAGACTGAGGAACTGAATTTAAAATTTTATGCACACTTAATCCATTTAAATATAAATTTTAAAATAAATACTCAGTTAACATATTGGAAAGCTTTATATTTGGAACTACTTGGATATGTGAATCTACTTTTTCAACTGGAAATTGGATGAAATCTAAATCTAAATTATTTTTGTTGAAATGTTGTGGCCTAAATAAGATGTGCTATTAAGTATAAAATGCATGCTGGGTTTTGAATACTTAGCACAAAAACAAAGAATATAAATTATGTAATATTTTTATCAATTACATGTTTGGAGGTATGAGGTTAAATAAAATTATTATTAAAATTACTTTTACCTGTTTCTTCTTATTCTTTGTGTTGCCACAAGAAAATTGAAAATTACATGTGGCACATATATTTCTACTGGACAGTGCTGTTTTTTTAAAAGATTTTATTTATTTACTTTTGGAAAGAGGGGAAGGGAAGGAGAAAGAGAGGGAGAGAAACATCAGCGTATGAGACAAACATCAGTTGCCTCTCACATGCCCCAAACTGGGGACCTGACCCACAACCCAGGCACGTGCCCTGACCTGGAATAGAACCTGCAGCCTTTCGGATTGCAGGCCGGAGCCCAGTCCACTGAGCCACACCAGCCAGGGCTGGCCAGGGCTGTCTGAAAGCACTTGCACCGAACTATTCTTTATCCTCCTGCACCGCAAACTGTTTTTCAGTGCACAGTTCCCAAGCTAGGAGGGAGGGGCTCAGAGACTGATGTTTCCTGGGCAGGGGCTGCACCGGGGGCACTGGGGGCCCTGTCACCAGAGGAACGGTCCCTGAGTGTTGTTGTGGGTGAAGGCAGATAGCCCCTGCTCTAGCCTCAGCCTCCAACCCAGGGAGCAGAGGCCCTTGGGACACCTCTCCCTCTGGATCTGGTTGTCTTGCTCTCACGGTGTCTGGCAGGTGGGTGAGTGGGTAGGAGGCAGAAGAACATCACTTGCCGGGGGCTTCTCGACAGAAACCGAAGAAATTCCAAGAGGAGGGATGCCAATCTGAGAAACAACCCCAGCCACCTCCAGCATCACTGGCGCAATCACAGCCACCCCCGCCAAAGCCAGCAGCGCAGCAGGGGCTGTGCCAGGTGCAGCCCCCGCTGCTGCCACAGCCACCATCTCAGCCAAGGCAACAAAATGCCCAAGACCCTCTTCTTCAGTGCACCTCCACACACATTCGCCAGAATCCCCCCCAAAAGCTCGGTCCCCAGCTTCACTCAGTGGGGACACAAGACAGAGGACAGTCCAACTGGTTAAACAAGTTCCAAGGAGGGCAGAAAGTCCCTCAAGATCCTGGTAAATGTGAAGTCATCCCAGCCTTGTAGTTCAGATCCACATTAACCCACCCTCTCTGACTCTTCCCAGCACCCTTGGCCTTAACTTGGGGGCCACTCCCTCTGTTTTCACCAGTCTAGCGCTGCAGAGAAGCGTGCCAGCTTCAGGAGAGGGTGGCTGAGTTCTTAGCTCTTCCTCCAGGGTGAGGGTGACAGAGGGGGTGGGGGTGGCTAGAGGGTACAATGTGAGTTGTAGGCTTAGCAACAGAGACACCCAAACCCTGTGAGGCCTGGAACAGGGAGCCACAGGGCCTCGCCGAGAGCTTTCAGGGTGGGCCCAGTTGGTGCTTGGCCCCAGCTAGGGGACGCCACCTGTCCCGCAGTCACGTGGTAAAGAATCTGGCTCTGCCGTGTTCCAGTGTCAGAAACCGCCAGATGTGCAACATGTGCCTTGTCTCATCGTCAGGTTTCAGGAAGTCAGACCAACCCAGCCCGGATAAGTACACCGGGTACCCACGATTCACGGTGAGACAGGGTGTGAACGGCAGACTCGCTCTGGCTGCGTGTCTGCATGTGCTTGGGAGTGCGTGTGTGTGGACTCGAGAGAGCTTCCTCGGCAGGAGTGAGGGAGGGGCTGCAGTTATTTCTAGAGATTTTTTTTTGAGAGAGAGAGAGAGAAAGGGAGGGAGAGAAACATCGGTCCGTTGCCTCTCGCACACCCCGGGACCATGGGCCAAACCTGCATCCCGGGCGTGTGCCCTGACTGGGAGTCAGCCTGGTGACATTTCACTTTGCTGGACGATGCTCCACCAACGGAGCCACACCGGTCAGGGCTGTGATTATTTCAAAGTCACTGCTGGATGGCCCACTCCCCTGTTCCTTACCCCCTAAAAATGTCTAAATAGGGGTTGTTGCTCAGCACGTAGCATCAGGAGAGGCGTTGACAATCTATGTGGAGACAGAGGACAGGTGCCAGAGAAGCAAACCAAGGAGGCTGTTTGAAGTGCTGACTCGGGCAGAGACAGCTGCAGCGGGAGGAAGTCAAGACCGCAAGGCAGAGGGTGTCCATCTCAGTCAGGGTGGCCACGCCCCAGTGGCGTGACTTCATCTCTGAACCTCAGCTGCCCCGTCCAGAAACCAGTAACGACAATGCCCCCTCCTTCGCAGAGGCTCATGAGCGCTCATGTGTGGCAATTACAAGAGAAGGCATCAAAAGCACTTAGCTTAGAGCCTGGCTCATCCCTGACCCTTTTGGGATGAGGGCCAGACTGTTACATATCACTTTGATTCCTCTGCAAAAGTCTTGATGCTCTGAAACCAGCCAGCTCAGAGTGCTAAGTCACCTGTTCTGCCTCCTCTTTCTTCCTTTTCTCAGTCAACGAATTACATACAGCAGTGGTGACCCAGAGATAGAGCCCGAGACCCCGCTGGCCATCGGTACAAAACAGATAAGCAACCCCAACTTCTCACCACCCGGCAACATCTCCACCCCAAAAGCCACCCCCTCCTGATCCACTCTGGAATAGGAAGTGGCTAGCTGGGAATGAAACGTGCTTTCTTCCTGGAAAGGAGTGAGACTGGCCAGCTCTGTGGGACTGGGAGGAGGGGGAGGGGGCAGGAAGACCCACGAAGGGGCTGGAGAGGGTGAGAGAAGACAGTGAAAGGCAAGTGCATGCTCCTCTAGGCAAAGCCAATGGGAGAGCTTGGCCTTGGCCTCCCACATCTCCAGTTCACTACAGGGCTTTTTGTTTTCCAATGATAGTTCTGTGGGGCCACCGCCCCTGACTCCTAGCCAATGCTTACAAAGACACAGCCACTGGGCCAGGAGGGAGCCGCTGTGCCTCCCACCAGAGCAGGTGAGGACAGCAGCAGGAAGAGGTGGCAGACAGGGACCCCCCCCGCCTCAAGTCCAGTGTGATACCTGGCCCACAGTGGGCATTCAGCTATTGAAAGGCAGAAATGGAGAGATGGAGCTCAGAGTGAGGGGAGCGAAAGCTGCGGGCACAGGACACCTGACCCCAGAAGGGGAGGGAAACTGGCCCACAGAAATGCACGGGGCTCTTCTGAGTCTCGGCCTGTCCGAGGAGCAGAGACAGCCCAGAGGCTCCGGAGGCCCAGGTGGCCCCCTCACCACTCAGCTGGGGGGGCCAGTGAGGACACCTCGGTCCTGTTCTTGTGGCCCACACAGCATCGCCGTTGGTCAGACTGAAGGAGCGCCTCAGTGCAGTGCTTCCTGAGGGGAGCAGCTGGGCAGGGGGCACACAGGACTAAAGTTAGAAGGGACCGACCTCAGAGGAAAACAGAGACAGGGAGAGAGCAAGCTCCTTGGGAGCCATCTCTCTGAGGCCAGAAAGACAGGACACGTTATGAAGGGGCTCAGGGCCTGGATGCCCACCGGGATGTAGAAGGAACAGGTTGACATGGGACTTGTCCACCAGCTTCCTTCCCACTCACAGGAGACTTTTTGTTTTAACATTGTTAAGGATAGTTTATTGACTACAATATAAATCTTTACATTTGGTGACGTACTCTCAGCAGAAGCTCTAGCCTGGATTTCCCGGACTTCTGTGCACGTGCCAGCATCTCCCTGACCCCGGGGGCCTAGACATCAAAGTGTGGAGACAGAGAGCACAATCTCATTCCTTGTGTTGTCCCAGCCAGCCAGCCACCGGGTTCTGTCACCAGCACCCACCCTCTCCATCCATCCTACTCCAAGTTCAGCGTTCCCGACCACCTAAGCTTGTCTCTCTGGCTGTCTGATAAAAACCTCAGCCACCTTAGTGAGCGAACACTGCCTGGGGTCCCTGGAGCTTAGTTTCAGCTGAGTGACAGCAAGGAGAGGGGTCTAGACCCATCCCTCCTGATGAGCCGCTCCAGATGGCCAATGGCCAATGGCCAAAGGAAAGCAGACGTCTCTGGGAGCAGACGGTGGGTCCTGGTGCGGCCGAGCCCAGCAGCTTGGCTGGGTGCTGCCAGCTTCTGGGTGGACCGCAGCCAGGCCACTGTGTGGCTGGCTGTGTCTACTTGCACGGGCTCTCCTTCAATAAATACTTTTTTTTTCTTTCAATAAATACCTTTAAAAACAACTCTGGCTTTGTCTGATTCTTCCATGTGGGCCCACGGGGTGCCAGGTGCCTCCCTCCCCTCCCCTACTACTTTGCTCCTGCTGTGAAGAGAATAACAAAGCTGTTTCACGGAGAGGAGAGGCTTGGGCTGGAGAACGACTGTCTTCCCAGGAACAAGGACAGCCTTTAAGCAGGAAGGACGCAGAATGAAAGGGCCTTGGCCCATCCAGCTGTCAGATGGGCAGGGGACAAGCCACCAGGGAGAAGCAGACCATCACCATCACTTTGTCACACGGCCACAGCAGGGAGGCACAGGAGAGTACCTGTGTATCCTAAGAGACCCTGGAGACAGCAGGGAATGCCCCCTGAGTTGCTTCCCTATCACTAGGTGGAGAACCTGGAAAGAATTCATATTTCTAAAGCCAGAAAAAATTAAAGCTTTCTCCGCACTAAGGCAGGAGGAAGGCCAGACCTGAGGAGCTGGGCGACTAAGGTGCTCAGAACAGAGGGCAGGGGCCACTGCAGGGTCTCCGAGGAAACATCAGCTCAGACTTTCCTCGAGACAGTCCCAGGGGGAAACCCGGCAGCAGCCCCTAGAAGAGCCAGGCCTCCGTGGTGGTAGAAATCAGAGGCCACTGCTGTGTGTGTCTGTGTGTGTGTGTGAGTGTGCAGTTAACTTCCACAGAAAGCCTTTTGAGCTGAGGGGGAAGTAGGGGGGCACATGAGAGGGAAGGACAGAGCAGTCACCAGAGTCCTTCATTGGGCACTGTGGGAGCTGCAGACCAAGCTGGCGGGGGCCTGGAGTTTGCGGACAGCAGACAGGTCACGGTGGGTGCGGCACGAGCGAGTGGGGCACCGACATGTTTCCCCGGCAGTCCACATACTCATAGCTCTGGAAGACCAGCTGCTCGGAATGGCTCAGGCAGGTGCAGGTCAAGGTGCCCCTGGAGAGGAAGCAGGCTTGGCTGCTGTGTCTGGAAGAGGAAAGCTCTGGCCCTGCTCTGCTGACGGGGGAGGGTGGGTTGGCTTCCTTGGACACTGCCCCCCCCTTTCTGTGGTCCCCCACTCTGCTAAGGCATCTGGGATGGCCCCCACCACCTGTGCTCCAGACAGCTCTGTGGCTGTCACACTAACAGCTTATAAACAAGGAGGGGCCTAGAGAAGGGGCTGGACCTACTATTTCCAAGAACTAACAGGCTCATGGGGTCCGCTTGGATGACTGTCCTCTCACAAGGTGGGGCCGAGGAGAGAATGGAGTCAGAGGCTGGAGAGGGGACACCAGGGCTCCAAGTGTTACTTACCGGATGTGCAAAAGCACGTGGTGGACATTGATTTTCAGCCAGCTACAGATTTTGCTGAGAGAGAGAGAGAGAGAAAGAAACACACTGGGCCATGTTTCACACGGAGGAGCCTATCAGAAGGCTTAGAGACCTGCAGGTCTCACCCTCTCCTGGGCCCCTTTCCATCAGGGGCCCCAAATGCCACTCCACCCATCCCCTCTCCCTCAGGTGACTATGTCACCCTCGCTGCAGTCTCTCTCCTCCAACCCCGCCCGCTTGGCCCAGGCCCCGTGCAGGCTCCTCCCTTGGCAGAAAACAAGACATTTATCCTTCTCAGCAATTCAGGCTGAAGAGCCTGGGGTCACAGATTGTAAGGATTAACCAAACTCTAGGCTGTTTCTCATTACAATCGAGGTCTAAACAGGCAGAGGGTGGGGATCCTGAATCCCGTAGCTTCAGCCACGTGTGCAGGCCAAACGCTGGCTGCAGGGTTTGTGAGGCAATCGGGGAATCTGGTGGGGATTAACACCAGGTTTCCAGCCAGAAAAGAGGCCGAGGAGAAGAGATCGAGGAGCACTCACTATGTGTTTTCGTCGCTGATCTTGTTCGCTACTCCATAAAAAATCTGTCAACCAAACAGGCACAGGGTTAACCCCCACTCCAGCTGCCGCCCCGTTCCCACCGCCACACACGTCCACACACCTGTGGGCAGGGCTGGCCAGGGAGAGGGAGTCACCTGTTCGCTGGCCAAAGGGCCGATGTGGACGAGGAGGCTGCTGGAGATCTGCCCCACCATGAGGGACAGATGCAGGACCTCAACGGTTAGCTGGGTCACCGTGATGGGGTAGTAGTTGCTATTGGAGATGTTCAAGACATTCTGGGGGATGGAGACAAGGAAAGGGAAAGGGTGACAGTGGCTGTCCTTGCAAAGGGGAAGTCAAACAGTTTCCAAACTCCCAGCCTGGCTGAGCTCCAACCCCCCAGATGGGCCTCAGCAGCCGAGTGCCAGGAGCCCCTCACAGGGGGCTCTTATCAGTGAGAGGTCAGTTGCACTAAAACATTAAAGCTGCCTCAGGACCCGGTCTCAGCCTGCCCACCCAGGGAGTCTCAGGCACGCCACCCCAACCCCATTACACCCTGTGATTTATTTCTGGGGCCCTGATTCTGACTCCTCGCTGTGGAAAGTCCCCATCCTACACAATCTGTTATGGGGCTCAGCTGCCCCTGCTTCTCCTCAGGTTTCCTACAGCCTCTGGGTGCCCAGGGTCACAACGCCAGCCAAGGGCCATAGAGGAATATCGCTGGGAAGGCGGGGTCAGAGCCCAGGGGCGCAGGCACCCACCCACCGTTACGTTGAGGTGGATTTCAGCCCCGTCAAAGGCCGCAGTGGAGGAGTTGAGCCCCACAGGCTGCACCATGATGGAGCGGGGAAACAGGAAGAAGACAATGAGGGAGGCGGTCACGAGACAGATGAGCACTGCCAGGAACACCGAGAGCTTCCTATGGGAGAGCAGGAGCCGGGGTGGAGGGGTCTGAACGCCGAGGAGACTCAGGCAGGGGGTGTTCAGACACTGCTCCCCATATACAAGGCTCTCCTCTGCATCCTGCCCCCCCCAAATGTACATTTAGCCCCCTGGATGTGTAGGACCAGCCTCCACACAGATGTGGCCTGGAGCAGTTAGGAGCACAGGACTGGTGGCGGCAGCTTGGCTTCCACGCCCAGCTTTCTATGCCCACTGGTCCAGGGGTCCTGAGGACCGTAAGCCTCAGTTTTCTCACCTGTAACATGGTGATCATTGTATCTACCTCACAGAATTTTGATATAAGCTAATGTATTTAAAAAAGCACTAATCCTAGGTTCTAGCACATAACTAAAGCTAAACAAATGTTAGTTATCACCACTGGAAAAAGTCAGTCCACATGAATTTTGAGAATTCTGAATATTCAGAACAGGACATCATCTGTCCATCTAATTAAAAAAATGAGACGTGCATTCAAAAAATCGCACCTTCCAAGTATCTCATGAGGGACACTGCCAGGTTCAGATTCTGGTGTCACTGTGGGGAGGGCTGGGTGCTGGCTCCCAGGCTGAAGCTGAGGACCCGGGGAAGAGGTTGTAGGGGTCCATGTCAAATGGACCCAGATGTTAATCAGGGTCACAACCCCGACCCCAGCCCCACTGAAACTTGGGGCTGCCTCTGAGGTTCTGAAGTGTCTCAGAACAGGGAGCAGCTGGTTTTCTATGTCTACTGGGAAGAGAACAAGCAGGTCTGAACTGTCACAGCAAGGGAAGCTCTTCAGAAAAATAACTTCCCCAAACCCCCTACAGCCAGGGCCACTCCCTCCCTCCTGGAAGGACTTGCAGGGTCAAGAGGTCCTCTCTGTCTTAGAAAGGGAGCCATGCTTCTGGGAGACAGTGATGCTCGTGAGAAGGACACCAAGTGGCTTTATGCCCTGGATTTCTTAAATCGTGAAAATCTACGGAAACAGGACAAGTACATCTGAGCCCAATGAGGCTCAGGCTTTTTAGGGGAGAATTAATGGAGAAAAACTGGGGGAGGCCGACAGAGGAGACAAAGAGGAACAGCCCAGCCCCCATGGACAATGGCCTGTGGAGCTGAGGGGCAGGAAGAGGGGCTTACGTGTGCCTGGGCTTCAGCCTCTGGTCCCCATAGGGGATGAGGGCCACCAGTTGCCTTTCTAGCTCTGTAGAAAGAAGTGAGAGGGAGGGCCAAGAAGTGCCCATGAGAAATGTTTCCAGGGCCAGCCTGCCGAAAGTCCTCCCCACCCCACAAAGCGATGTCAGAAGCATGCCACCTCTGCCCCAGAGCAGGTCTGGGAGCACTGGGGTGTGCCACTGTAGCTGGCAGCTCAGTTTTGCCATCTCTAGAAGGAAAGCAAGATTTTCATAAACAGATGCGAAGAACCTCTGCAAGCCACCAGCAAATCAGAGCCTAGCTTCTTTGGAGAAGTCATCTGTAGCCTCCTGAATCCTCAGGAACATTGTTGCTAAAGGAGCAGAGAGGCTGGAAACCCCTTGGGGCTAGGGAGCACCACTGGGGCAGGAGGGGTTAACATCTCCCTGGCCAGCCTGCAACTGGGGGACCAAGAGCCGGGAGACCCAATCCCATTCAAGGAGTCCCAGAGGCGCCTGACCAGCGGCCAGTTCTCTGGGTTCAGGCTACTTCCAGAGCCTCGAGCCACTCACCTCGAGGGATCTCCCCACTGCCCTGGCAGGTGGGACAAGTCACAAAGCTGGCACCAGCAGCCCTTTCACAAGACGCACAGGAAGAAAACAGTTTGCTGCTGCCATCGCTGGCGTATCTGGCAGCCTTGCTGACGATGGCTGCGGCAGGGCGTAGGATCGGCTTGTTCTCGTCCCCCTGAGAGCCCAGCTGGGAGAACGCCTCACCCATCGTTCAGGGGGCTTTCTCACTAATGAGAAAAGAACCAAGTTCAGTGCTAAGCTTGTTAGCACTGAGGCTGAATGTTACTCTAGTTCTAGGTTCTTAAGGCTGGCAAGGAGGCCCACCCCATTTTCACCAAGTTCAAGCCTAAGGAAGCTAGGGTATGAAAAATCGAGCAGTTACGCTGGACTCTCAGGTCAGAAATCTCAAAAGCATTTCAACTCCTTTCATTATTGTAGGAGGGCTCAATCTGCCTACAGGAAGGAACAGAAAAGCAGAAGTTATTTAACTTTCAGGGACTTTCGTAAGTGAATGGCAGAGCACTGTCTTGTCCCGGGAAAGTTGCTGAGCAGTCATTTCCTTCCAGGGAAGTAAGCTGGATAGGGCAGGGGAAGGAAGTCAGTCCAGTCCCTCCTTCCTGTGCAAGAACATAGCCCTTCCTAGGGCTCTAGAGGTCTCCTGGCCCAGGTGTGGAAGGAAAGCTTCCATTTCTGAGCCTGGGCAGGTGCAGGCTTCCATAGGAAGGCAGGGATTCTTTGAAACACGAGAAAGGAGGCGAGACTGGTCCCAGGTGAGGCTAAGAACGCTAAGAGAATCCCGGAAGGGAGCACAAACCTCTCCCTCACTGCTTTTCGAGGTGGGGCAGGAGAGAATGCCTCCGGGCGGGTGGTTGCAATGTCGGGGACTCCCCTTTACTAGGAAAGGCCAAGGTTAAATCCAGGTTCTTCCCCCCAAACTCAAGAGTGGTAGCAGAGTGAGTGGGCAAAGTGAGCTGCTGGCACTCAGACCTTTTCTAGGCTAAAATAAAGGGAGGGGCCCTGGCTGAGTAGCTCAGTTGGTGAGAGCATTGCGCAGATATGCCAAGATTGCGGGTTCAATCCCCAGTCAGGGCACATAAGAAACAACCAATGAATAAATACGTGGAAAAACAAATTGATGTTTCTCTATCTTCCTGTCTCCCTTGTTCTTTCTCTAAAATCAGTAAGTAAAATAAAGGGAGCCTCACCTGGTTCAGGTCTCGGATCCGGGGCTCCTCTCGGCTGCAAGAACAGATTTGGGACTGTGTCTACGGGGAGGAGGGCCTGGTGGGCAAGGTGGTCTGAGGAGCCACAGCTGGGGCGGCCAGGGCAACCGGGTGCCTTCAGCGGTCCTAGGGACCCAATGCACCGCGTTGTAGGGAGTGGAGAGCCGCGACGACCCTCGCCTCCCCGGAGGGCCAAGCTGCTTCCCGCCCTATTCCGGGGCCGGCCACACGCCGGGGTGGGGTTGGGGGTGGGGGTGTAGGAACTGACGAAGGGGCTTAAAATTTCATTAAGGGGGAATTTCACACCCACCAGACACCCCGAGGGGCCGTTAGTCGCGTTTGCTCGCCGTGTGTGCCTGTGTGTTGGGCTAGGAGGCAAGGAAGGTGCATGGCCCCTGCCTTCTAAAGAGAAAGAAGGGAGCGCCTTACCCCTAGGCCACACAGCGACAGAACCGGTTGCCAGCAGAAGCAAAGACCGTGCGGGAACCCGGGCCTTGACCCGAAGCCTCGGGAAGCCCCGCCCCGGCCCTTCCGGCCCCGCCCCCCAGGCAGGCACCCGCCCCCCTCCGGAGGCTCCGGACGCTGCTTCCGGAAAGACCAGCCAATCCAGGTGGGAGTTTCAAAGAACCTTTATTTCACCATTTTTTCCAGCAGTTATGTACAAGTACAACGGGGTGGACAGCCGGACCCAGCGCCCTCCCGGCTCCCCACAACACGACTCGGAGGCCGAGACAGGCCCCGCCCCACACCGACCCAATCACACACACCCTGCCGCTCAGCCTCTACCCAGAAGCCCGCATAAAAACGTTTCGTTTGGCTTGCAGTCTGAATCCTAGCTTATTAATTAGCATTCGAGAGTTATACTGTAAATAAACATCATTATGGCTAATGATTAATTGAAATCATTCATTATAAATACCAACCAGGTTAAATAATACTATTTTACTATCCTTCCCCCTTGGGGCTGGGGTAAGATTCTTGTTTTTCTTGAAGTCATTTTCACGGAAATATCTTTTAGTGTTTTTTTGTAACCTCTTTTTTCACCAATTGTACCCAAGACTCTTCTGAAAACAGCGAGGCCCTGCGCCCCAGGAAGCAAGCTCTTCCCCACTCACCCTGGGGTTAAACCAAAATTTTTTCAGTGTTTGCCCCCAAACAAGTTTTGCAAAGCACCAGCCTCTCCTCCCTGTCCTAGCTCCCTGGGGATGGGTGCCCTTGAACAGATCTCAAACACCCAGAAGTCATCAGGATTTCCTGTGCCCACCCAGAACCTTCCTGAGATTAACACAGGAGCCTTGCCTTTCACTTGTCGCCTTTCTGTTCCCCTTCCCCCACTACTGTAAATAAGGTCTGCTCTGACATAAGAGAAAAGGTAACTGTTAAATTTACTTTTCCTTTAATAGGAGTTTTTTTCTTTCCTCTATAGGATTAGCAAAATATTTCACACTACCTAATTTTTTCTCCCTTAAATAAAAGAAAAATGTATGCAAAATTACAATAGACACTGCTTAAAAGGTGCTGGTGGTCTGACGACTAGCACACCACCAGCACCTCCTCCTCTCACTGCGGTCTGGTCTTCAGCGGGCTCTTGAGAAAGCAGCAGTGCCAAGTACTAGGTCCCGCAGGGAAATGACTTTCTGACAGTGAAGGAAGGGAAACTCCTATCATGCTCTGGGCGTCATTTCAATACCATGTAACTACGAGGCTTGGGTTGGGTAAAGAAATTCTGAGTAATTCTTGAAAACAACTTTCAGGGTTAATTTCTTTTACAAACTGACATTAACATATAACCCCATAAAAACATCCACGTTAACCAAGAAAAATACTCAACTTCAATACAAGCAGAAAGAAAAATGGCTGTATAGGAAGTTCAAGTTATACTCTTCAACGCACTAAAATGGAGAAAGGGTTCTATTCCAAATCAACTGGAAAGCTGTCTTTCCACTACTCATCCAATGTCTACGGCGAAGACTTATGTTCTGGTCTTTCATTTGCTCCAAGAAACACTGCCACACAGGTACTGTCTGCACAATTCAGTGATGGGCTCTACACGGCTTCATCAGATTAAAAAATAAGCAAGGGCTTCTCCCCCACACCCCAAAGACAACACAGGTCATCTCTGAGCAGCAGGCAAAGTTATTTAATGCGCGGTCGCTCCTCAGTAGCGGTGGCTGTACCAGTCGTTGTTGCTGACCTGGAGGAGCTCTGTCACAACCTGCAGGATGTTGTAACTGTGTTTCTCCAGCAGCCTCATGTTCAGCTGCCTGTCACAGAATCCCATTTCAAAGAGATGAGCCATCAGGGCTGCTGTCTGGTCTTCAGAAACTACTGGCTGTGTAGAGTCAAGAAAAGCAGAATAACATTTTCTATGTAATTTATGTGTTTTTTGTGTAAGTCATATTCAATCTTTCCAGACTTATTCAAAATATTAGGTTAGATGCAAGGGAAACGGAACTCCTGTCTGCATGCTACCGACAGGCCGTCTGAGGGGGAGGAATGGGGAAGGCCCTGTTTTGTAGGAGGTATGGATTGTTCTCCACGGGACACTAATGAGCTGCCCTCAGAGCTGGGAGGAGCAGGCTTCAGAGGGGACTCTTAGAAGTATTCTCTGGCCAGATGAAGGAAAGGATGCAAACAAGCCCTGGAAGCCCCATGAAAACAAAGGTGATGGTGAGGATGGGACAAATACAAGCAGGAGAAGAGACTGTTACTGGAAGCTGGTATGGGGAATTTAGTCAGATATGCAAAAAAGCTGGACAAAACACTACCTGCAAAATTACATCCTAGGTTCCCTTCTAGGTTTTTATTCTTTACTTGTTATTATTACTACTTTTAAAGAAGTGATCCAGGTAAGAGGGAGCTAACACTCACTTACTCCCCCTTCGGGCCAAGCACTGTGGTAGACGCAACCTTCTTAAACCCTCCTAACACTTGGCATGGGCTGACTCCTGCCATGTGCTCACTAACTGCCCTGAGTATCAATTCCCTTATTCATGAAAATGGAGTTTCAGAATACTTCCTGTTTTGCAGGGCTGTCAAGAGTATTAAGATGAGAAAGTGTGCAAATGTGTTAAACACAGTCTCTGTCATTTCCCTCTACATGGAAATCACTGTTCCCTTCTTTCCTCTTATTTCAGAATAAATTATCCATCCTTCTTGCAAATCAGTCCTTCCAAGTGTACTTCCCTTTGTATTCCATTACCTCTAGCTCAGAAATCTTTTTCTATTAATTCTCCTCTCATCTTGATTGGTAAGCTCCTTTACTACTGGCTCACCCACCTTTAAAAATGTTTCCCTCTAACTTATGTATCCAAGCTTTCACTCTCTTTTTCCCTTTGTAATCAGCTATTTTTAAAAAAATAATTATTGATTTTAGAGAGGAAGGAGAGAGAAAGAGAAACACTGATTTGTTGTTCCACTTATTTATTTATTCATTCATTGGTTAATTCTTGTATGTGACCTGAATGGGGATCAAACCTGCAAGCTTGGTGTATAGGGATGATGCTCTAACCAACTGAGCTATTGCTCGCCCGCCAGGGAGAGTAATCCAGGTGTTTTAAAGTGCGACATTCTTGCACCGTCCAAGTCCTCTCCTCCTGTTCCCATTTCTGACGCTGCTGGCCATGTCCTCCTCATTAAGGCCCCCTCTCCTAAGCTCCAGCACAGAACTCTCTCATTTGCCTCCAAGTTCTGTCTTTTCTTTGAAGGGGCCCTCCCCTTCTTTCCAAGATCCTTAAAGACTGCTTCTTGCTTTCCCCATTATTCCTGGAAAATCTTATCCAATCACATGGCTCCTGCTATAACCTGTATCTCCAGGCCAAATCTCTCCCATGACCCAGATGTACATACCCAACTGTACCCTGGATAACTTTACCTGGATGTACCTCAAATTCAGCACTATCCAAACCGACCTAATTTTCTTCTCCTCCTGCCCAAATGTATTCTTCCCGTACATCCTCTCTTAATGAATGGTACTACTGATTGCCTAAATCAGAAACTTGGAATTTATCCTTGACTTCTAGCCATTTAATCATAGTCTCCGAGTTCTGCCATTTCTGTTTCTCTCCTACCCTTCTTTTCCACCTACACAGGGATTCTCAAATAGATCTCCCAGCTCCAGCAGCCTCCACACTAGAATAACTGTACAATGAACAAATCTGATCATGTTAATTACATCCCTAAAACCCTTCAATGACTCCTCCCACTAGTGTTAAAATAAACTCCAAACCACTTAACACAGCATCTGCTTGTGTAGCTAAGGTCCTTCCTTACTCTTAGCCCAAATTTGCCTTCCAGACTCACACTTCCAAGTCTTTTCACATGCTGCTCTCAGGCTACAGTGCCCTTCCTATTTCTCTTCCTGGCAAACACTTATTTTCTTCCTTTAGAACTTAGTTCAGGCACCATCTACCAGAAAGTCTTCCCTGTACCAGCCCAGGGCCCACAGCAGGCTGAGGTGCTGCAGCATCAAGGACATCAACACAGGGCCTTACACTCTGCTGTACGTGTCTGCCTGCCTCACCTGTTCCCCACTGTCTATGGGCAGGACCGGGGTCTTACTCGTCTGGTAGTGCCGGCACTTGAAGAGCTCTCTATGTATAATAGCTCAACAAACATTAGGTCTTTTTCCTTTCCTCCCTTAACAAACTTGGCCAAAGTCATACAGCAAGAAAAGCAGTGGAACTGTGTATCAACCGAAGATTAAACCTAAAGCTTGTGCTTCATAAAATGCTATGCTACTCTCCAACCTGGACAGAAGCCACCGTTCTCACTGATGACTTGGATGTGGTCCAGGAAAATAAAACAGGCACTGACCTGTGCAGTGACCGGTGGTCCAGCAAACAAGGCCTTGTACGCAGAGGCAGCAACCGACAAAGCCCCCTTCACCAGCCCTCCAGCAATGCCGCTCCCGTGGTGGTGGTGCCTGCAGAGGAAAACAGCGTTATCTCCCTAAGAAACACAAACCACTACCTTCCTACAAAACAATCTTAAGCTCCTCTCCTTAAAGTGAGATTTCCTTGAGAAAAAATCAGTTGTAAAAAAAGAATGTAACTGTTTTCACATCAATTTTATAGCTACAAATCTTGGCTTGATGTAGGGCCCAGTTCTACTGCAGAAAACTCACCACTCTGCTTAGGGTGCCACTTTCAGTCCCAGCTGAAAATTAATGTGGCTGAGGGCACAGCAGGGTATCGGCAATCTGTCTGCTCAACCATCACCTCAAAGGGCGCACCTCCCAAAGGAAATGTAAATTGTTCTGGACACTGTAGGGAGGAGCCCACCTTGACAAGGCTCTGAGATGACTAGGAGCAGAGAGGTAGGTACGTCTAAGAAAAAGTTACTAAGATGCACAGTGGGCTTGCCCTTCCTGCCTCCTCTGCTGGTGCTAAGGGTGGGCTGCATTTGAGGGCACTCCTTTGCGGTGTGGGATGTGAACACCCCCGAACATCAACTTTAGCCCTGAGTTCGGTGCTGCTCACAAGCTCTAGAAGAATGAACGAGGAGGAACGGTGGGTCTCCTCTGCTCTCTGGAGCGGCACGTGCTCCGAGAAGCTTGTTTAAGCAGAAGCCACGCTAGGTTATCCACTTGCTTCTGAAGAAGCTGCGTAAGGTCCAGTTACCTTGCGTGGCCAGAGCTCTTCTGTCTGCTGTTTACAGGTCCTGATGAGCCTCTGCGTTCTAAAAGCAAAAGAGCTGTTGGTTAGATGCAGCACCCACAGTGCCTAGTGTCCCTGCCACCCAGCAAGGCTACCACTGAAGCGGGCAGTAATCTGGTCAGTGCTTAAAGGCTTTTTTTTTCTTCTTTAAATATTTGGGAAAGTTTCCCGGTGGTTTAAGGGATGAGGAGAAACTGTCCAGAATGTAACGCAAGGTGACTGTTTATTAAATTAGAAAAATTCTGTAATCCTATCACACTGATTTATTAGTTAAGTCCTTTGTTTTTTTTGACGAAGAGTGCGAGTTAACTTCTGAGGGTCTACTCACGACTTCAAGGTGCTATTTTCCTTATTGTGTAGATAAGGAAACAGGCCTGCAGGTGTCACAAACCTGCCAAACCACTGCAAGGCCACACAGTGAGGAAACGTGGAGCTGGGGCTAGAACCTAGACTAGGTCTGGCTCCAAAGTCTGTGTTCTTCTACTGTAGCACAATGCCAACCTTTACGAGGTCTCATTTAATAATACTAAAGCTAGAGCAGCACAGAAAGAGTGAAAGGGCAAGTTTCTAAAAACTGCCAAGAATCACAGAGTGCGCCTATTACCTGGTTTCCATCAGAAAAAGAGCACAGGAAAAGAGCTGCAGCTCAGGCTGGTCATTACCTCCTGCGATCTGATCAGGGACTGCAGAAACTTCTGGTATGGTAACTGGTAAATCCACTCCTGGGGAGCCAGGAAGCTGTGCACAAGGAGGGCTCCTTCAGAAAGACACAACATCGAAAGTAAGTTGAAAAGGCACCTGCGGTAACAGTAGGAGTACAGGTCACAGCAGTGCCCAACTCTGTGCAGCAGCGTCACATTTCTGGTCCAGATCACGTGTCTGAGCTGAGGGACCAGGTGAGAAGAGCTTGTTCTCCTCCTGGTGTCCCCTCCAGCCACAGTCACGCTAGAAAGACTGGCTGCAGTCTAGCCACTTCCCTACATCAACTGGTGCTGATGAAGAAAAGCCCTCCCTGGGAGAATGGTTTATAGTCAAGGCTCCACCATTTTCCATCCTATGAGAGAGCAATGACATAGAATCCAGTGGAGAATTAAAAATAAAACTTCTCTCTGGTATAGACTGAACTTCCTAATTATACTTTATTGGGTTAAACGAGAGATGAGTTTCTGCTACCTTTGCCCATGAATCAACAGAACAGGGAGGGAAGGTCCAGGGACGTTTGTGTTTAAAAATTGGCTCTCAATGATCACAACATGTAGACAGATGATACTCTCAGATAATTAAGATGAACTAAAACAAGTATTTCTTTGAATCCAGAATCCACAAATACTGGGAAGTACAACTTTTATTCATCTAAATTCAGATTCTACTATGGGAAACAGTCTCTGGGTCCCATGCTGGGTGGGCGGAGGGACAGGTTTTGAGATCAAGTTGATTCCTCTCTTTATTTCACCTCTGAAGAACAGCCAGCTGAGGGGAGTGGAGATGGTACCTGGGCAGTTGTGGTGGAGGCCCTACCACCTCTGGGGTTAGGGGCACTGTGTCCAGAGTCTGTGAGGTCATGAGGATGTCATTGATGCTGTGCCCCTGTGGCTGGTTCTCCCCTCCAGGGGGTCTTTCCCCAGCCTCGACTGGTTCTTGCCCAGCCTCAACCCCAGGATCGCCTTCGGCCCCTCCTCGCTCCAGGCCTGGCTGTGAGAGCGCAGAGCTGTACATGGAGTCCCCCAGGGGGCGGCTAGTATCAAAGCACTCAGGCAGGATGATGATGTAGTCCTCTGAAGAAGCAGAGGACTGACTCTGAACTTCATCTTTGAGCTCATCTTCCTCCTCCTCCTCGACAGCTTCCTCCTCAGTGATATGGACCATTTCCTCTCTCTCATCTCCAAGTGGTCCCTCTTCAGGTGAGGCAAATTTCACTAAAGGATGAAAGCAACCAATTTTAAGGCATGAGCTAAAAGCAGCCCCCAGAGCTCCCCTTATCTGGTAAAGCCTTATGGGTCAGGAGCTACAACTCTAAAAGCCAGAGGAGAGGGGGGCTCAGAGGGAAGAGTTGTTGCTGGGACCCTACCATGGTCATACTCTAAGTCTGAAGCCTATGCACAGCTGGACAGAACCGAAGCCCACAAAAACAAGGCAGGCAGAGACAACCAGGCTTCTGAGAAGTACTATGAATCTTGAAACAAGGAGGCCCCATCCCTCTCCCTCTTTACATAATGTTTAATATACTGAGATGGGGTCAAAACCGACAGACTAGCCTGCAGTGCTATAGACAGAGAAATGTTAGGTGTGGGTACTGTAGGACTACGCGCCTACTTTCTTCCTCTTTGCAAATTAATGAGTAGTCATGGTGGAAAACTGGCAAAACATGGGTGAAGGAAGTCCCTATACCCCTAGACACACTACCGTGAACATTTTGTGTTAAGTCCTTCCAGACTTATTTGTTATGTGTGTATTTTAAACAAAAGTGAAACAAATAATATGTAAAGTTATAGGTCAAATTTAATGACAAAAAAATAGTATTTTCCCATACTATTTTGATGCACTAGGATTTGAACTTTTGTATAGTTCTTGAAATACATTGTATTGGCTCTACTTACCTGATACCTAGAAACATCTGTTACAAAGAAATTTCGTATAGCAGAATTTAACTTTGAGAAATTTCTTTCAGTACTCCTGCTTAAGCCCACTATTTCCTGGACTGCAGCCATTGGAGAAAGGAGACAATTCAGCTGCCAATGGAGGTCTCTGCTAAGGAGACCTCTGTCAACTCACAGGAAGACTCCTTACTGCACAATCCAGACACCACAACTAGCTGCTGTTCCTCTGTGGCCTGCAGCTGTAATTCTGCCCCTAAGTCAGTACAGAAATGTGTAATGACGGCTGCTTTGCTCCTGAAACTAATTAAAACAGCCAGGTACAGTATGTAGAATCTAAAGACACCACCATGACCTGAATTGTAACGAAGGTCGCCAGGCCTCCACTCTCAGTGAAGAAGAGCACTTCTACTTATTCAGGTCTGACCATCACAATTCAGGCACCACCCTCCTGGTGCGGGAATTCAAGACACTCACTGTGCAGGGACTTCTGTCTGCAGGGCGGGGTGTGATCTGGGGCAGCATCTAAGGTAAGGGATCGGATTACAGTCTCACACACGAACTGGGTCCCACTCAGGTCATCTTCTGCCTCCTCTATTGAAGTAACATTCTCAGCCCTCCCCTTTCCTGACGCCGCGGAATCTGAAAAGACATGAACCTTGTCTATACTCGGTGTTTAAGGTATTGAGAACCTTTCTCCAGTCGTGCACCCGCATTGATACTACGCCAAGGAATAGCTGCCATCTGTGCCATGTCAAGGTGAGGAGACTTTAAAAAATGAGGTGCTATAGAACACTCGTTTACACACTAAGGTAAGGTTAGTTGGGAGAGGGGTATGTGTCAAAACAGGGTGTGACATGGAAGGGGAGGATGCAAATACTTTACAAATACTTAACCCCTTACCAGAGAGTGCTTTAAATCCCGCCCCTTCACTCTCTTCCTGTATCTGCCCCAAGCCCGGCTTCTCTATTAAAGAACTGTCATGTGGCAGAGGAGACATGCAGGGAGTCATATCTGGAGAATGAAGACAGGAGAACCATCAACAAAGAAAAAGCATCGTATCATCAAAAGTCAAGTGCCCAGAAGCAGCAGCACACAGGCCACCTGCCTCCTGTAGGGCTAAAATAAACCCAGCTATGCTCAAGACCTGTTGTAAAGAACTTCTCCAGACGATGAGGCGAGTACCTCAGACAAGTGAATCAATGCAGGAAGGATCATAAATGGTTGTTTGGTCCAGAAGGCATGTCCAAGACAGAAACATGAATGTAAAGGAACAAAGGGACGCAAACATCTAGAGAAAAATGGAGATGTGAGCCCCTTTATGGTAGAGAGCCTTACACAAACTTGAACTGTTGCCTGAGAGACAACAGGGGAAAAAAGGGAGAAGGGACACACGGGCACAGTGTTAACGTCACACTGTGGCAGACCTTGCCATCGATTTACTTAGAATAAAACCCTACCAGAGTCTGGGCTATGGCTCCTTTGTGCCTGTTAATAAAATAAACAAGGTAGACGAGTGATGTTCTTACCCACAGGAGTGTTGTGGGGCACTCTCTCCAACTCTTGGACAATGTTTATGTCCAACAGCTCAAAGGACAGCAGGTCCTGGGGAAAAAATGGCCAAGGTTAGGTGGTACCCGCTGGAGCCATGCTTTGTCCTCACGGGACTTGCCGGCCATTGAGCCCCACATTACCCTAGACTAAACTTCATTCAAATTCATGCCTCACCTCAGTCAAGTGAAAACAAGGAGTTAAATGGGAATCAGATATTCAAATAACCAAATGGCAGGAAAGAGAGAAAATGCAGTGTGGGTGAAGGAGAACCAACAGGCAGAAATGAAGAGGCAACTAAAGGGAAGTTGTGGTGAAGCACAAGACTGAGTTCCCAATTCGAAGAACAAACATCTAGTTTAAAAACTTGCTTCTACAGCTCTCCTTGCCATTCAGTGCACCCAACTGAGTCACAGTGGGCGTAGCTCTAAATTTCTGGGCACCATCTCTGGCTGTACCACCTTCTCTTCAGCAAAGTAAGAACCCTTTCCCCAATATTTCTGTCCCTTGCCCTGCCCCTCAAAGTGCTCAATCTTCCACCTGGGCAGTTAAAAGGTCCACAGATGGGATGTAGAGCTCCCTCTCGCTGGCAATATTTTTTGTCTTCTGTGAGATGCAGGTTCCTTTCCCTTCGGTCTGTTCAGTTGCTTCACCAAGCTGAATTTCTTCTTTAGCCAGAAGAAAAGCTTCCTACAGAGAAAGACCATTGAGACAAATGTTAGGCCCTTCAACAGAACTCAGAAAGGCAAGCTGACAAACACCACTGCACCTCATGTTTTAAAACTTTTTGTTTCGATATAGTTTTGGAGAAAAGTTGCAAAAATAGTTCAGAATTCACTTACTACCCCCTTTCACCCAGCCTCCCATAATGTCAACTACTTAGATGACCCGTAGTAACAACAGTCAAAACTAGGACACTAACACTGGGTAACTAAATTTAAACAGTAAACACTCAGTAAACAGTAAAAAGTGCCCAACTAATACAGGGAAGTTGCCTAAAAAAAACTGCACCGAGTAACAAGTAGGGCAAGACTCATTAGTATTTAGGGAACACACACGAGAGACGCTCAGGAGAGACAAATGTTTAGGAGCAAAACCATCGGTCCAGCAGCTCCACAGGCCAGCCAGGCAGCCCTACTTTCCCTAGCACGGCAAAGAGGCTGGCAATGCGTCATTACAAAGAGATACAGAAGCATGGAGGGCCGCCTGCACCAGATCTTCAGGATACATAAGCAAAGCTCCCTCTGAGGACTAGACCCAATGTAAGTATGTTGTTTTTTGGGGGGGTATGGGGGATAAAGCTAGCCTTTCTAGATTTCTGGAAGACCAGCTGAGTGGACTCTTTTAGTTCTGGTCACCCCTTCCAATGCTCACCTCTTTCTGGCAGGTGAGATCATCAGTATTGCTTGGGCTGATCATGCCCTTTTCAAGGTCATCTGAGCTCTCTGTGGAGCAGAAAGGATCCACTATGATACTGCACCAGACCCGAGGTCCAAACTGCTGGCCTTTGTGAGAAAGACGCCAGTGGGAAGTGTATGTTCCCTCCAAGGCTGGGGCAATGAACTCCACAGACACAATTCCCACATGGCCGGCCTTCAGGCAGGGAACCAAAACATCCTTCTTTTCTGTCGAGGCCATAGTTAGGTTTCCCCACATGAACTTGAGCTGAAATGAACAGTGACAAGAGAAAGAAAGCAAGCTTGTCAGCTGAGCACTCTTGTCACTTCGAATCACTTCATCTTTACATTTTTGTGGGAAAAATACCTTTGTGTCTGTACTCCACTTTACACTTCCTGTATTCTTCATCCTCCAGTGTTTGATAAACTTGGTTCCTGGCTGAAGGTGAGTCCCATCAGGCAAGTTCTCATCCACAAATGCTGCACTGAGGGTTGGTACAGCTGGAGCGCAGGGCTGCAAAGGGAGCCTGAACAGAAATTCAGACACTGTCACTTGCCGTTGAATGTGATGGCTTCTAAGTAACCAACACCGTAGTCTGAGGGGCTCTGACTCCCGAGGACGTACTGATGTGTCTGACTTAACGCAATACTGACAACGCTTTTACAAACAGAAGACAGATCTGATTCTTGAGGTAAAAAGCTATGATGAGAATAACTAAAAACATCTATAAATAAAACCACCAGAGAGTAAGGCTTAAAATATTTGCTCCTTTTGCTTCAAACCCAGACTGCCTCCAGTGAAAAGAGGCCACACCACCAGTTCTGGACCTTACTGGTTTCTATCTTTCTGAAGGCAACAAAGGAAGTGTCAAAACAAATGTTAGGATCAGACAAGGGGAAATTTTAAGAGTTTGAGTGTTAGAGGTGCCAGTAAACATGAAAGAAACTGGCTGAAGCCCCAGTCCTAGAGGGCTGCACTTCAATTCTCGGCTCCCACCCTGGCCCTAGGCTTACATTAGGGTGTTAGACGGCAGGAGGCTCTCAGGTCGGCCCAAAGGAGACTTGGGGCTCTGGAGCCCATGGATGGAATTCCACAGATGAATCTTCCTGCGGAGTTTAAGCTGCTTTTTAAGTTCCTTGACCTCTGCTTTGCGCTGTTTCTTCTCAGCTCGCAGCCTTTGCTTTTCTGCTTTAAGAAAGTTCTTATCAACCTGTTTCTGGAGCCTGTATGAGATAACAAAGGACAGTATTAAAAACAAACCTCATAAATCTTGAAGCTATTTTGAGCCACTTGAAGTCTCCATTAATGTCAACTTCTAGTTTAGTTTTTCTTTTTGCTTTTTAATTAAACTTACTGGGGGTAGACACTGGTCAATAAAATTATATAGGTTTCAAGTATATACTTTAGTTTCTTAACCTCTTTCTACAGTTCTCATTTCCATTTCATTAGCTTTGGATAACTGTCCCAATCATTGCACATCAACTAGAAATGGGCAGGAAATAAGTAGACTATTTGTAGTTTTGTGATTCCCAGCCTGTCACCTGAACGAAGAGGCCAAACAGAGAACACACATCCCATGTACAAATGGTTTACCTGGCTTGTTCCAGAGCAGCAGGAAGACGGGGAGCAGAGAACCTTGAGTGAGAGAACGGTTCCGAGGAACCCCCAACAGGTCTCCGCAACTTCAGCAGGACATGGTTGGAGTCGTGGGCATATGACCCCGATTCACAGTCTTCACAGATATTGTAAGAGGGACAGAGGCTACGGGGAAAAGAAAGGGCACAGAGGGAAAGGGAAGTACCTGAGGTGAGGAGATAGGAGACCAGACTTCCATATTTGCTCTGTTACCTGAGCATGCCACCCAAACATGCCATGTCTCAATTTTCCCCATTAATAAAATGAATATAGTAACATTTAACCTACATCTATTTCAAAGGACAATCTACGGGAGGAAACAAGATACGAAAGTAAATTAGAACCACAGGGAGACAATTTTTGGTGATCTAATTTTGTTTTGGGGAACATAATTTTGTCTGGCTCTGTTAATTCAAATGCATATCTGAACACAACAATCTGAATAGTTATTCAAATAGTTACTTTTTCTTTTATTATTTACTTATTAACTTATTTATTTTTAGAAAGGGAGAGAAACATCGATGTGTGGTTGCCTCTCGAGCACCCCTACTGGGGACCTAGACTGCAACCCAGCCATGTGCCCTGACTGAGAATTGACTGGTGACCCTTTGGTTTGCAGGCCAGCACTCAATCCACTGAGCCACACCAGACAGGGCTCTTTCCTCTTATTGTTTAAGGTTATTTATTCTCATTTGAGAGGGGAAGGGAGAGAAAGAAAAAACACTTGATGTGACAGAGAAACATCAATTGGCTGCCTTGTGCACATGTCCCAACTAGGGATTAAGCCCATTAACTCAGGCATGTGCCCTGACTGGGAATCAAACTGGTGACCTTTTGGTTAAGGGACGATGCTCCAACTAACTGAGCCATGCTGGTCAGGGCAGTTATTTTTTCTTGTGGGTGAAGAATAGCTTGTCTCCAACCCAGAGCTGCTGTATCTGATGCTCAGAGATAAGAGTACATGCAGTTTCCCATTACTTACCCAGAATGCCAGGAAGGCCTGCTCTAAGGTCTACTAATAGCCATTCATCCCCAAGTTACTGCTTACCTGCACTGGTAGCGCACACCAAAGATCTTCCTTTGGCAGCTGTTGCAACACATATGCCAGTTGAACCGGTTTTCTGGCAAAAACAGTGTTTCCTCTGAAATAGGCATTGAGGCCTCTGAGGGACAGGAACCCAAGGATGGGTTCTGGAGGACAAGCTTCTCATGTAATTTCTGTTCAAGCTTCTCAACAGTTTCTTTAACCACTTGCTCTCTGAACTAGAACACAGAACAGAAGATTGGGGTGGGGTGGGAAAACCCCTCAGTTCCAATTCTTGGAAAAGGCATGAAGATACCAAACAAACTGAAACCTTACCATCTGTGGTGTAACGTAAGAACATAATAAACAGCCAATATCTACTAAATGGACAGAAACATAGCAAAAGAAAGTGTTTCTCCCACAGCTAAAATGGTTCAAAAAATACCAAGAAATCCTTTTGATGAATAAATTTCCAACTTCTTCCTTCTTAAGCATAGAGACTTGTCCCTCTCCCTTACATCCTTAGAACTAAATGTATGCGCTTTTTCTGGCACATCACTGCAAAAGTTGAGAGCTTTCTCTACTGGAACTACTCCAGTTTGGACATTATTAGCTACCAGAGGCAGCAGCCATCTGGGTTTGGCTTTCCTGCAGGTGAAGACATTTCTTCCACATGCCACACGTCACTGCTAAAACCCACGTCCCAGGGACACTTACTGTCTCCAGGGAGCGTGTGAACCAGTCCGGGGGCTTGTCTTGAGGCTGGTCTGCGTCACTTGGAGCAAGTGGAAACTGCCAAAAGAAAACACAATAAAAAATCTTGGAGATTACTTTTAATTTCTATTTAAAATAATTTTCCTGAAATGTATTCTTTTGAGTTTTTGTGTTTTTTTTTTTTGTCAAATACAACGTGGTAAAAAAAAGAGACAGTATGACGGAGTGTAAGAGAAAAACGGTCTCTGTGTCATTCTGTTCGCCTGCCTCTCCAGAAGTACCACTGTTACCAGTTCCAAAGTCAGACAGAGCCCTGGCCAGGTGGCTCAGCTGGCTGGAGCGTTGTCTCGTACACCAAGATTGTGGGTTTGATTCCCAGTCAGAGCAAATACCCAGGTTGCGGATTTAGTGCCCAGTTGAGGCGTGTGTGGGAGGCAACCGATCAATGTTTCTGTCTCAAACTGATGTTTCCCTCTTTCTCTCTGGAAGTCAACGAACGTGCCCTAGAGTAAGGGCTCAAAGAAAAAAGAAGGCGGAGACGGTCACCGTGACTCCCAGCCTTTCTGAAGAGCTCAAATCTTACACCAGAGAGAAGGAAACACCCAGGTTAAAAACTGTAGTGCCCTGACTGGTGTGGCTTGGTTGGCTGGGCGTCACTCTGCAAAGCAAAAGGTTTAATTCACAGTCAGGGCACGTGCCTGAATTGTGGGTTAGGTCCCCATTTGGGGGCAACAAGGCAACTGACTGATGTCTCTCCCCCTTTCTTTCTCCCTCAAAAATAAAATCTTAAAAAAAGAAGAAAAAAAATTGTAGAGACAGGTCCATTTCCTTCATACCTGTGCTGCGGGTTCCTCTGGGGTCTTCATATCTGATCCCAAGACTCTCAGCAGTGAAGAATAATGTGCAAGTGGCTTCCTCCCAGCCCTGGAAACTGGGTGCTTTTCTGCTACAGCTGGGGCTGGGGCTTCATCGACAACGCGGAGGCCTTCATGGACTTGCATCTGCAGTTGGTTTCCCTGCTTAACGGCCATCTGAGAGCGTATGTTATGAAATAGAAACATACTGTGTGATTCTTTTCCAAAGGAAAATTTGAAGGTACTCAAACAGGACTTCTGGTCAAGATGGTAGGGTAGGTAAATGAAATACTTCCTTCCTCCCACAACCACATTAAAATTACAACTAAACTACAGAACCACCATCATTCAGCACTACCTGAAATCTGGCTGAATGAAAGCCCTACAACCAGGGAATTAAAGCAGCAGCCAGCCCTGACCAGCACGGCTCAGCTGGTTGGGCGTCATCCCACCAAGTGAGAGGTTCCCTCCTTGGATCCCAGTCAGGGCACAGGGCTGGGTTGTGGGTTTGATCCCTAGTCAGGGTGCATACAGGAGGCAACCAATCAGTGTTTCTTTCTCACATTGATATCTCTCACCTTCTCTTTCTCCTTTCCTTCCCCCCTTCTCTAAAAATAAATAAATAAATACATACATAAAATCTTTTAAAAAACAAGATGCCACACTGAGACTGGTATGAGAGGCCAAGACATGAAATAGGCTGGTCCCAGACTCATGTGTGGGAGATAAAAATTAGGAAGGATGTCTCGGCAGCAGAGGTCCCCACTGAGGAGCAAGGGGTCCCAGGCCCATACCAGGTCCCCCGGTCCAGGGTTCCAGTGCCAAGAAAAGTCCCCATAAATTCTGGCTATAAAAACCAGTGGGGATTATGGCTGAATAAAACATAGAGCTTCTGGAGTCCCAGGAAGTTCCTCTTAAAGGGTCAGCACACAGACTTACTTGAACTCCAGCATTCCCTTTGAGCTTCAGCACTAAGGCAGCAGTTTGAAAGGCACCAGAGACATGCGGGGAGGAACTAAATAGTCTGGCACAAGGGTGAGAGCTGGAGGGGATGGGTAGCTTCCTCCCAGACAGCGGTGCTGGCAGGAGCCATTGTTCCTTTGATGAGCCCTCTCCCCGCAGAGCTGGCAGGCAGGTGTCATATCTGAGATTCCATCAACCTGGTTCACGCTGTTTGCCCTGCCCCACCCAACTTTTGGGCCCACCTAAGCTGTTTCCAGCGGGTTTTCCATACAAATGGCATGTCTCAGCTCAGTCTTCAGGTTTTCCTAATCTCTTAAATGAGCCACACCTGGCCTCAGTGAGCCCCATACCTCTGCTAACTGAGCCCAGTCTGGGCACTAGCAGCAGCTGGCCTTGGTTCACAGGTTGGCCTCGCCTGGACACCTCTAAGCCCAGCACAAGTAGCAGCCACCTGCAGATCGCTTTGTAGTTCATGTCAGGCGGCTCTGGGCAGAACACAGGTGGCAGCTGACCTTGGCCTGTACCTCCTGGGTGGCCCGAGAGCCAGGGCACACAGTGGACAGCTTTAGACCACATCAAAGCACCACCACCCCACCACCTCCATAAGTGACAAACTCAAGGGGCGAACTCAGCAGGCACCAGAACCCCACTGAGGTTAAGTCCTGCTCTGTAGGGTAGACCCCTGCACAGCTGACCCTCCATGGTGGTCAGAGGTAGGTGGTCACAGCCAATCTTTGCAGGTAACTAGCCTGGGGGTAAATCCCTTCCACAGACATGCTAACAGCAATCAAGGCTCAACTACAAGAAGAGGGTATACGCAGCCTCACAGGGAGGGGAAACACCTTGACTACCCTGCTTGGGTGATCAGAGAGAGAGGCTGTGCCACTGGACCCTACAGAACACCTACTACATTAGGCCACTCTACTAAGCCTGGGAGATGTAGCAGCTTTACCTAATTCATAGAAACAAACACAAGGAAGCTGCCAAAATAAGGAGACAAAGAAACACATCCCAAATGAAAGAACAGAAGAAAACTCTAGAAGAACACATTAACTGAAAGGAATACATTACAAGGAATCAACAGTGGAGAAGATGAAAGTGAGGATCAAATCAGAGATTTGGAAGATAAGCAAGCAAAATCAAAATTAAAACCAAAAACACCCACTCAGAACAGCAAAAAGAAAAAGAAATTCAAAAAAATGAGGATAGCGTAAGGAGCCTCTGGGACAAGTTCACACGTACCGCCATTTGCATCATGAGAAGGAGAGGCTAGAGAGCAAGAAACTGAAAACCTATTTGAAAAAATGACAGCAAACTTCCCTAACTTGGTGAAGGAAATAGGCATACAAGTCCAGGAAGCACAGACAGTCCCAAAGAGGCCCATACCAACACACATCATAATTAAAATGCAAAAAGTTAAAGACAAAGAGAGAATATTAACATTAAAAGCAGCAAGAGCCTTTGCTGGTGTGGCTCAGTTGGTTAAAATGTCATCCCATAAACCGAGGCGTTGTGGGTTAATGAGTTCATGGGCTCATGGGTTCTTCTCTTGATCAGGGCACACGACTAGGCTGCAGGTTTGGTCCCTGGTTGGGGCGCGTACGAGAAGGCAACCGACTGACATTTCTCTCCCACATTGCTATTTCTCTCCCTCCCTTCCCCATTCTCTAGATCAATAAGCATGTCCTCAGGTGAGGGTTTATTTTAAAAAGGCAGCAAGACAAAAGCAGTTAGTTACCTACAAGGCAGTTCTCATAAGACTGTCAGCTGGTTTCTCAACAGAAACCTTGCAGGTCAGAAGATAATTGCAAGAAATATTCAAAGTGATGAAAAGCAAGGCACTAGGATCAAGATTACCCAGCAAAGCTATTACTTAGAATCCAAGGACAATGTGTGCTTTGAAAAACGAGTTAATGTTTGAAGCCCTGCATGGATACAGAGAATTCCAGACAGAAGAAACATTTCCAAAGATGGCCAAGACAGGAAAATAAATAAATAAAGGATGAAATTTTTCTGCTCTGCTACTCCAGCAGGAAGAAGGATCTTTTCCTGCACAGCAACCACTTGACCAATGAGACTGTTCTAGCTCAGCCAATGAAAAGTTGTGACACTTCCAACTCCCAGTTCCCTCCAATTAATTCTTTGTTCACAACAGCCCCCTTTCAAAAGAACAGTCCTCCCCGGGCCAGTATCTCTGTTGGCTGGAGTGTCCTCCCCATAAACCAAGGTCACTGGTTCGATCCTAGTTCCCCCATCAGAGCGCATACAAGTATCAACCAATGAATGCATAAATAAGTGAAACGAGAAATTGATGTTTCTTTCTCTTTCTCTTTCACTCTCTCCCTCTCCCTCCCTCCCTCTCTCTATCAATTAAAAAAAAAACAAAACCCAGTCCTCTCCCTTGTCTTCTGGCCTTGGATGTGGTTCACCATTAGA
>VMDR010008744.1:0-35602 GCA_007922815.1 Macrotus californicus | reverse complement strand
CAACCAAGTCTGTGAGCATCCTGATTACCAGTGTTTTGAACTGTGCATCTGATAGGTTGGCTATCTCTTCATCGCTTAGTTGTATTTTTTCTGGAGCTTTGATCTGTACTTTCATTTGGGCCATTTTTGTTGTCTTGGCGCGCCTGTTACGTAGTAAGGGGCGGAGCCTTAGGTGTTCACCAGGGCGGGGCGGCCACGTCGCTGAGTTGTGACGCTGTTTGTGGGGGAGGGGTCCGAGAGGGAACAATGGCGGCCGCTCCACTCCCTGCCGGTTACCAGTCACTTTCCGCACTACCCACAGTCCAACGGGGCCCCTCTGGTGCTGGCTCCGGTGCCGATCCCCGGTGGGAGGGCTGTGTACGCTCCAGGACCCTGTGGGTCTCTCCAACAAGCTCTCCCGTGAGGCCGGGAGTTTCTCCCGCTGCCGCCGCCTCAACCCCCACAGGAGTTTTCAATCAGAGTCTTTGAGGCTTCACTTCCCCGGGCCGGAACTCTGGGCCGCGGGGTCCGTCCCGCTCCTGAGCCGTTCCTCCCCGTTTATCCTCATGAGGGAGTGGGACGCCCGGTCTGCAGCCGCCACCTCTCCCGGCCAGCTGCGCCTTTCCCGGATCCGCCAGCCGCCGCCCCGCCGCGCGAGTCCTCTCCGCCCCTCCTACCGGTCTGGATGTAAGTTTCTTAGTTTCTTGGTTGTCGGACTTCCATATGGTTTGATTTTCTGTTAGTTCTGGTTGTTTTTTGTTTTAAAATTTGTTGTTGTCCTTCTTTTGGTTGTGAGAAGGCGGCACAGGGTGTCTACCTACGCCTCCATCTTGGCCAGAAGTCTATTTATTTATTTTTAGAGAGAGGGGAAGGGAGGGAGAAAGAGAGGGAGAGAAACATCAATATGCAAGAGAAACATTGATCAGTTGCCTCTTGCACACCCCTGGCTGGCGATCTGGCCTGCAACCCAGACATGTGCTCTGACTAGGATTCGAACCTGAGACTTTTTGGTTTGTGGGATGACTTTCAACCCCTTGAGCCACACCAGTCAAGGCTACTTAGGGTAGCATTTAATCTTCTTAACCCTGTAAAGTTGGTACCATGATTATTCCCATTTTGCAGATGAAGAAGTTGAGGCACAGAGAATTAAGTAATTTGCCCACACGACAGAGCTGGGAATCAAACCCAGCAGTCTGGCTCTCGCGTCCATGCTCTGAACTGTGATGCTAAATGGTCCCCTCTCCCTGGAAGGACCTTGGGGACAGGAGGAAACCAATGTCATGTAACCCATCAGAGGGATTTTGAGATTTCTTAGGAGCTGGAACATTTTCTTCTGAAGAACCTCATCTTAACACATTGTGTACCGCTCACGAGTTTGCACGTTTTTGTGCGCCATCTGTTAAGAACCACTCACGAGTTTTCTCGTTTTTCACGTGCCATCTGTTATGCCCCTTAGATGTCAACACACTGTGTTGTCCACATCGAATGAAGCGATCTCATTGGTGGAAACTGTGCAGGTCAATCTACGAAAAACTGTATAATTGCATGAACCCATAAAGCATTGTAGTTACACTGTATTTTGGTCATTCGAATAGTCTTCGTCTTCAAGTTCCTGGCGCTTTTAGAAATGCCCCCTCTCAGAAAAAGGAAGGAAACCAATGAAACTGATACACTTCCGGAAGTATTTAATGATAATTTATCAGATATTTCTAGTGAGATCGAAGATGCGGATGACTGTTTTGATGATTTCAGAGATGATCTGTAGTTATGATGATTTAAATAATGTGTGGTTTGCCCCAAAACATATGGTCCCTGGAGTATGTCTTAGACATTTCTATGCGGTACGCAATGTGTTAAAATCATGTTCTGCCTCTGGGGAAGATCTTTTTAAGCTTGGATGTGATGGAAGGAATCAAAAAATAGAAAATAAATGTTAACTGCACAGATAATAAAAAATGCTTAACACAAAGACAAAAACCTTATACCACATTCCAATCAAATTATAGAGAAACCAGACTGAGGCCAAAAATATGGTTGATATAGTTATTTTATGAAAGAGCTCATCTGAAGGGATAAGAAAATATTAATGAATGAGCAAAACATGCAGATAGCCGACGCCTGAGAGGTCAGAATGGGAAAGCCACGTACATATGTAGCTTGTGGTGGTTTAAAAAGGTACAGCAATAATTTCTGTCCTCTTTGTCCTGGTGATCTTAATCCTGGGAATTTATCCAAAGAAAAAAAAGTAGATAAATTAGCTGATATGATCTGGCCCTCTTCTTTCATTTATGCTCCTGGCTGCTGTGCTGTCCTTATACTCCAGGCCCTTGAAGCCATCTAGTGGCTCTGACAGGTGGACCAAGGGGACAAAGGCTCACGGCATTCTGGAGTCCCCTCTCATATTGACTTCAGTCCACTCTTGTGTATTGGTTTAATCTCAGGGTAATTTTGGCTGGCATGATTGACATCTTAAAAATATATGGGCCAATAAGCACATGAAAAGATGCTCAACATCATTAGTTGTTAGGGAAATACAAGTCAAAACCATAATGAGGTACCACTTCACACCATAGGATGTTTATAATTTTTTGAAAAGGAAAATACCAAGTATTGGCAAGGATGTGAAGAAATTGGACCCCTCTTACATTGCTTGTGGGAATGTAAATGGTATGGCGGCTGGGGAAAAGTGTTGGGCAGTTCCTCAAAAAGTTAAACATAGAGTTCCCATATGACTAGCAATTCCATTCTTAGGAAATGCCCAAGGGAATTGAAAACATACACCCACACAAAAAACTTGTACACAAATGTTCACAGCAACACTATTGTAATAGCCGCAAAGTGGAAACAACCCAATGTCTATCAACTGATGAATGGATAAACAAAATGTGGTGTATCCACATAGTGGAATAGTATTCCACCATACAACATGGATGAATCTTAAAAACATTATGCTGAATGAAAGAAGTTAGGCACGAAAGGCCACATATTGCATGATTTCATTTATATAAAATGTCTAGAATAAGCACATCTGCAGAAACAGAAAATAGATCAGTGCTTGCCAGAGGATTGGGGGAGGGAAGACTAGGGAGTGTCTGATAATGGGTACAAAGTTTCTTTTTGGGTGATAAAATTACCCTAGAATTAGATAGTGGTGATGGCTGCACAACATTGTAAATATACTTAATGCTACTGAATTGTACGCTTTAAAATGCTTCAGATAGTGTTATGTGAATTTTATCTGTGGACCAGGTACTGTGGTAGGAAGGCCACCCTATTACTTCTAACTTTTAAACCAAGCCTTTGGGAATTCAGGCAGGTATTAATATCCTCATTTCATATGATCTGAGACATTCAGTAACCTGTCCCCTGCCCAAGGTCACACAGTGGTAAATTTGGACATGGGATCCAGGTCTTCACTCTCAAGGTGTAAGGACCTTCTGAGAGGGTTCCCATATACCTACTGCGTGTGGCATTGTGGACTCTCAAGGGTATCCCCATTCTGAAGCCAGCAGAGAAGCCTAACCTCATTCAAATGACATGTGTGTGTATGCATGTGTGCGTTGGGTGGCTATTTCTATCTATCCAATGTCCCCCCATACAGGCTGATCTTATCACAAGCCAGTGGGAGGGTCTTGAAGATGCTAGACTAAGGTGTCAGGTAAAGGGCAGCCAGTGTGGAGAGATCAGCAAGGCTCTAGATTCACATAGAACCATGTTCAATTTCTGCAACAGATGCTCCTGGTGCCCAACTTCTTTTAGCATTCAGCAGTCCAGAGCATGCCTTGAGGGCATGACACCCCCACCTGAGGGCTTCACAGCAATGTTGCTGGGATCATGTCCCAGGCAATAATGGATGGGAGCCAGAGGACAAATACCCCAGCTTTTCCACTCCCCAGGTGGGATAACACTGAGGTGTCTTTTACAGGGTCTCTCAGAGAGGCCTAGTGGGATTGACCCCAAGTGTCTCACTCTGGTGACTGGCTTGATAACATCCCCTATATGGATGCTTTCCTTCCCTGCCTGACTTCCGCACTTGCAAATCATTCACTTGGCCCCAAATCCTTGCGTCAGGTGCTGCTTCTGGAAGAGACCAGCCTAGAGCACCTTCCCTTGATCACACTTGTTGTATGATTTTGGAAAAGCCCCTCAACCTCCTAGGGCCTTTCAGAGGTGAACAGGCTGACCCTGGGGATGATCTCAATTATGTCTACATTATTAATCTGAAAAGGCAAAGAATTAGTCATTTTATACACTATTCATGCACCTCTTAGTGATTCACTACAAAGCAGATTGCAGTAACAGTGGGGCATTTTTCAGCTCAAATCAGACTGCATAGGAACAGGAGCCTGCTATAATCTAGAAAATTCAGCTGGAAGCAACTTCTCCCTCCACCCCTGTCCCAGGTCCCACGGTGACTTCTGGTCAGTCTAGTGGCTTGGTAAGGGAGTATGGGTGGATGTAAATATCATGAGTGCCTGCAGGGACAGAGCCCCTATTTTGGGATTCCAGGTGTCTCTGTGGCCAAAACCACTCCTACGAGGGTGACTTTGGGTTGGTCTGGCCTGTGCTTCTGCTGGGTTACCCAGAATGCTCCAGAACAAAGATGACAGGTCTGAGGGCTGTGTCTGGATCTCCAGCGTGGCAGATGGCCTCCCTCAGCTGGGCTGGCACCAAGCTAGCCTTGGGGCTGGGGAGCCTTGTGCCACCGTTCTTTTTCTTCATTTCCAGACACACTGCAGACCTGGCTATGGAGTTGTTCACTTTCAGTCCTGCGTGCTTGTTCCTCGTCCACACAGCTGACTGACCTTTTCAGAAAGAGTGTGTGTGTATGTATGGGCTTGTCTGTAAGTGAGAAAGAAGCAAATAAAATACTTTAGGAGGGTGGGTTCCTGTTCTATGTGTTTAGGCTGCCAGCCTGGCATTGGCCTTGAGGACTGTGGGCAAAGCCCTGGCTCACAGAGGAGCAGGGCTGTCCGGAGGGTGAGGGTGGAGAGTGTTTCTGAGTTTGTGACCTTGACCTCTAGGCCTTTGGGTGACTCTCCTGGGTGTCTGGCTGGTTTTGGCGAGCTCTATAGTTGTAAGGCTGCTTGGCCTGCCTGGGGCAGCTGCCTCCTGCCTCTCTGCCACATTCTTTTTCTCAGACAAACAGATTCCTTTGCTCACTAGAACAGCCGAGCAGGAGGAGCAGCTGTGAAAATAAACACATGGCAGCTGAATGGAAGGCTGTGGCCTGTTTTCTAGGGTCTGCCTGGGCCCAGCACTCCCTAGCCACAGTGGGTGCCTTGGCTTGAACTCAGGAAGTAGAGGGTGGGCCTGTCCCTTTGCTGCCCTGGAGTGGGCCAGACTTGCTCCCTGGGTTTTCCTCAAGGTGATTCCTCAGGTGGTTCCTGGCAGGCCTGATTTGCTCTCCAAACTCCCTGACTGGCTATAAGATTCTCCAGCCAAACCTTGAGAGAAAATATTTAGAGAAAGGCCTCCCTTAAGCAGAGTTAGCTCTTAGGGCATTGGGAGTGGTCCTGGCCCTTCCTCCTGAGAGATACCCTGGGGTGCTCTGAGTGGACAAAGCAGGCCATGGTAGGAATATGGGCATTCACAAAGTCTGGGCCATGAGAACAACTTATTATGTCTCTGATTATATTCCACAGTGAGTGACGAACCATATATATGCATATTAAAACTGGGAGAGACTCCTCAGAAGTAGGGAAACAGAATCAGACAATGGTGGTGACCCACAGCCTGTCAGAAAAATCTGTCTTCTCACCTTCTCCATGTGGAATACCCAGGCCTGGATATACACAGTGTGGGGTTGTCAGCCATGTGGTCAAGACCCCAGACAACACCTCTTAGTTCTGCAATCAGCATGCAGCTTCCCTCCACGTGCAGCCCTCACAGAGCCTGGATTGTGGTAAGTGGTAGCCTTGCCTGGTCTGGAGCCCAAGCACACTAGCTATGGATGATAAGCCAGAACCCCCTCAGCAGTGCCTGGGCCTCTTCCTATGGAACAAAGCCTTCCACAGCTAGGTTTGGGACTGTTTATACATTCAATTGACCAGTGTATTTGTCTGCTCGGGCTGTCATAACAAGGATGCACAGACTGGTTTAAACAACAAAATGTACTGGCTCATAGTTCTGGAGGCGGGAAGTCCAAGATCAAGATGTCAGCAGGGTCAGTGTCTTCTGAGATCCCTCTCTTCAGCTTGTAGGTGGCCATCCCCTTTCTGTATCCTCAGATCATCTTCCCTCTGTGCATATCTCTGTCTATCTTTTTAAAAAATAATTGTTAAGGTTTTATTTCTTTATTTTTAGAGAGGGTAAGAGAGGGAGAAAGAGAGGGAGAATAACATCAATGTGTGGTTGCCTCTCATGCACCCTACATTGGGGACCTGGCCCGCAACCCAGGCATGTGCCGTGACTGGGAATTGAACCAGCAGCCCTTTGGTTCTCAGGCCCGTGCTCAATGTATTGAGTCACACCGGCCAGGGCATCTCTGTCTTAGTTTTTTCTTGTAAGGATACTGGTCAGATTAGATTAGGGCCCATACCAATGACCTAATTTTACCTGAATCATCTCTGCAAAGTCCCTACCTCAAATATGGTTACTCTCTGAGGTCCTGGGGGTGGGTGGAACTTCAACATATGCGTTTTTTTGGAGAGGAAACAGTTAGCCCATAACAACCAGGCTCCCTCTGACCTATCTGAAAAGGAGAGGGACAATCTCCCCTGGGGAATTCAGCTCTGCTTTCTCATCTCTCTGGGTCACATCTCAGAAGCTCAGGGCCACAGCCACAGCCTAGTGAGAAGTTAGAAGGCCTCAGAGGCCAAATGATCCACAGATGCACACTCAGGACCAGATAGGGGACAGATCTGTTTAGTCTCACTCAGCCTAGCCTGGATGGGAGGTAATTTGGGTCTCCTGATGGCCAAGTCAGTGTCTTCTCCTGCACTATGCCACCGCTCCCCACTAAGTCTGTTCTCCCCACTCCAGTCTGCAGGTCTGTCTCCCTCCCTGACTCCCGTCTCTCCTGTAGTTTCTCCAGTATGTTTCTCCTGGGTCCTGGACCAGCAGCTTTCCTCTGAGAAGTTTGGGGAGCAGAGACCAGCATTCCTGGATGAGCAGCTTCCACTTCTGCTGGCAGCTGTGGTGGAAGGGGTGAGTCCTCCCCACACCCAGCCCCACTCTTTGTCAGAATGGGCCCAGGGAGAACTATTGGCTCCCTTTTCATCTCCTCATCTCCCCATCTCTCAAGCACTGAGAGTCATGAGGGTTGGGCACTCTGAGAAACAGATTCTGAAATGGAGTTTAGCCATTGGGATCCACATCTGAGGAAGAGAGAGGAAGGAAAGAGGAGTTGGCAGAGGGAGGAACGAAGCTGGAATCCAGACCAACAGCCTTGGCTGAACCTATAGGGAGCTCTGGAGCTCAATGGCCCTTCAGAGTGGTCTCCAGGTCATACCCTTGCAGCCACCAAGCATTGGGTGTGGGTTGCCCTGGGGAGGTTCAGCCGTGGCCAGGGGGCTCTCAGCAGCCAAGACAGATCCTGAAGGCATTTGTGCTGAGGCCTGGGTGACGTGAAGGAAATCTTTGGAGGGAAATGTGGGAGGTGTATCACAGTGCTCACCTTGGGTAGGGGGTTGGTGATATGATCACCCTAAGCTTGTGACTGCTTTCAAAACAGAACCTTAAGTGCCCATCTCCCCAGCCATCCACAGGTGCCTGAAATCTAGTTCCTGTTCACTAATTACATGTGGGGTGGTGGCATCATGTGAGATCCCAGCCGCAGGCCTCCCAAGGAAGTGTGCTTCATTTCCAAATTGCCGAGACAATAGGCCCTTTCACAGATTCTTGGGGCTAGCCAGAGAGATGTCTTTATTTCCCAGGGAGCAGGGATCATTGGGGGAGTATTTTCATGTGAAGTTCCAGTGGGTCTCAGGGCTTCCAGAGCATGAGGGAACAGCAGCTACTGTTCACCAAGGAAGCCATTACTCAGCTGTGGTGAAATTAGATTGTGTGTCAACCCACAGGGAGAAAATCAGGTAGGAAATCGGGTGGAAGTTGGGCATTATCTGGACAGAAGAGGATTTCCAGTATTCTTTTAGTTCCTACTTTATGTTGAAAGGGAAGTCCCAACCAGACAGGAAGAAGAATGGGAGAGGCTCTTCCTCTTGCTTCAGGAGGGCAGAAGGAAGACAGGGCTGAAGCTGGGGGAAGCAATCTGAAGGAGTTCTGATCTCTCCCTCTGGGACCTGGCCAGAGGGAGGGATATTTGAGAAGTGAGGACCATTACTTGGGGAGTGGCATGCCTACCCTTGGTTGTGTTGTCAGTGCTGGGAGGATAATTTGGAGGCTGTACCCCATGCTTACCTGGTGGACTCCATATTAGAGAAAACTCAGAGGGTGGCATTGTGTGGTGAGCAGAGCTGCTCTTGCTTCCAGGAGCCAGCAATGGACGTGGCAATTCCCTTAGTGGAAGGTAGCTGTGCTCTGGGTCAGAGAGCCTAGGCCAGGGTCCAGATGGAGAATGTCACAGAGTCTTCAAGTTTCCATGGTACTAATGAGAGCTGAGAGGAGACAGAACTGACCAGGGCAATGGGACTCACAGAGTTAGACCAGGAGTTCTCCAGGCTCAGACTTCAGTCAGGGAGGGAGGACCAATCTCAGCAACCATCATTCTAGGGGCAGCCAAGACTAGTTACTCCACTGTAGACACCTGGAAGCTTCCACGTAGGTGTCTTAGGACCTGATTCTTCTCACTGCAGGAGACCCCATAAATCCCTCATACTTTACAAGCTATTCAAAGTGTGGTCTCAAGACCAGTAGCCTCAGTATTACCTGGGAGTTTGGTAGCAATGCCGAGTCTCAGGCCCCACTGCAGACCTGCTGAGTCTGCACCTGCACTTTAACAATCTCCCCAGGGGATTTGTGTGCACAGTAAAATGTGAGAAGCACTAGCATAAATTCTATTCTCTCCCATATGCCCAAATGCCACGCTGTAGAAGAGAGGGGCAAAGGGGTGGAAATCTGAGTGAGCCTGGGCATTTGACTAAAGGAATCATTTATATGATTGCATTGCACTCAGTCTAGTCCTTACCACACAAATCTCATCACCCCACCCTGTCCTGCTATGCTGAGAAAAAGGGATAAGCCACAGATTAAGAAAAGAGCTGGCATCTTTCTTTGCTCATCTGGTGGTCGTGTGAGATGATTTGTGCGTCTGCTATATGCAAGTGAAAGTGATGGCTCAGTGGGTGAAGCTACGCTGCCAGTTAGTGACAGAGGTGGCATTAGAACCCCCACACTTTGACCTTGACTTTTTACGACCATTACCAAAGTGTACCAGTCTGCAAACTGGCACTTGTCCGTGGTGAGCTAAGGACAGATAGCTCTGTTAACTCTAATATAAAAGTTTGGATTTGTATTTTATAGCTTGTGTTTCTTTTTCATTTCATTTTCCTAGCAAATCATTTTTATTGTACTTGACAAAAGTATCCGTCCGTGACATATTGAAATTAACAAGCAAACAAACACAAATAAGACTGTTCCTACGCCTGTAGATACTTTGAGAAACCATGCTTGATGCCATGCCATTTTAACTGAAGAGCAGAGATTCTGGAAAGTAGGGAAATATAGATTTGCCCCAGCCTGGTGTAAGCAGTCAAGCCTGAGGGGCCACGCTACCTTGGAAGGTGTGGGTCATCGTTGCTTCATGTTTCCCAAGTTTCCCACAGGCCTCCCTACCATAGGGAAGAGGGGGGCAGGTATCAGTGGGGGCCTCAGGCTAAATCATTCCATCTTCCAGTGCCCCAGTTTCCTCACCTGTAACTGGGTCACACTACAAATGGGTCAGCAGCACAGTCCTTCCCTGACATGGCTACTACCTGCCCTGAAGAAGCAGCAGATCTTCACTAGCCTCCTGATCTGTAGGATGACACTGTCTTGGGCATGAATGTCTGGGCACCAGCAGCGCCCTTCTCTCCCCACTGAACCTGGTGCATTCTTGTCTGGCAGAGGAATAAGCACTTTCTTTTTATGAGCCTGCAAACCTCCAATCTCCCAGCCTCCCAGCTGGCAGGGCGCCAGGGGCTGGGCCTGACACACAGGCCGACATCACCACCCAGACTCATGGCCCTGGCTGCTCTGATTCTGGAGCATCTGAGTCACCACGCCTTGGACGGCTCCATGAAAGACTTTGAAAGAATAAAGGAACAGGCTCTCCTAGGGGCCTGCTGATAGCAATCTATCACCACGTCCACACTAGAGTCTCCTTTTCCTGCAAGACTTGAATGCCTCTAATCCAGCAAAGCAGGCTGTGGGTGTCAAATTATGAACTGCCAAACAGGGGAGGGATGTCCAGCAAATGTGGGGTATGCACGCCTCCCCCGTCTGTCCCTGCAGTGCTGTTTGCCTTTGTGCATGATAAAGAAGGGTGGGAGAAGCAGGCTTTTCTGTCCTCAGCAGCCACCAGCACATTTGTCCAGAATCATCAGACCACCCAGCATCTTGAGACGTGCTCAGGACCCAGGCGCACTGTCCACCTGCGGGGACTGGGTGTCTGGAAGCAGTGAGCAGATTAGCCCAGTGGCTGGCCCCTATTTAATAAGTGTGGCACCTGGTGTGTGGCTAAACCCCTGCTTGTTTAGACAGCGTTGCTGGCTGTGCCACGTGTCACCTGCACCAGGCCAGGAAGGGCAGGCCCCCAAGGAAGGCTGTTCCTTTATTCTTTCAGAACCAAGCCCTGGCCTGCCCAGGCTTGGGCCAAAGGGATTCTGATAAAGGCCTGCTGGGACCCAGAGAGCCTTATTTTTTCAGAGTCTGAGGCCAACCAAGGGGCCCACAGGCAGTGGGGGACACTTGGATATACAGGTTACCAGGCAGCAGGTGCCATGGACAGTCCCTTCCTTCTCTGACAGTTCTCTCAGAGCTGAGTGCTAGCCAGCTCAGCCTTTTCAGCATAGATGCAAAGGAAAGTGTCAGGAGCCCTTTGGTGGACACTGGCTGTGCCCCTTGTTGGCAAAATGGTGGGGGCCTCTCCCAAGGTCCTGATTTCTGAATCAGGTCTGAAAGCCTTGGCCCTTGTCTCCTCCAAGCAGGGCATTCTAGGCCATGGATGGGGACTTTAACCTTGGCTTTGCTTCCCTCCCACTGCCTCTTTCCCCAGGGTTTATACTCCATCTGGCAGCCAGAGTGAACTTTTTCATTTTTATTTTATAAACTTTGATTTTGAAATAATTACAGACTTGAAAAGTTGCAAAAATAGTGCCCAGAGTTCTTGTATCTTCTTCACTCAGATTCTCTGGATGTTAACATTTTACCAATTTGCAAACGTGTGTGTGCCCCTTACACACACACACACAAACTGTCCCCTGACTCTTTTGAGATCAAGTTGCAGACACAATGCTCTATTGCCCCTAAATATTTCAGGGTATATTCCTTAAAAAAGCAAAAACTGTTGCTTCTCTTAAAATAGCCACAGTACGATTTATCAACATCAGAAAATTAACAACTGCTACAATACTACTTACCTGATGGACTGATCTTATTCATGTCTCATCAGTATCTCACTAATGTCCTTTGTAACAAAAGAAAAGAAAATTTTCCTGGCCCAGGATCCAATCTAGACTTATACATTGTATTCAGTTGTTGTGTCTCTTTAATGTTTTTTAACCTGCATGGTCCCTTAGTCTGTCTTTGTTTTTTATGTCATGAATACTTCTGAAGAGTACAGGTTAGTTATTTTGTAGACTGTACCTTAATTTGTCTTTGTCTGATGTTTCCTGTGACTGGATTCAGGTTCTGCGTGTTTGGCAGGAACCCCACTGAGCTGATATGGGTCCTTCTCAGTGTATCATTGGGAGGTATGTGATGTCCATTTGATCTATTACTAGCAATGTTCACTTTTAACATTTTGTTAAGGTGGTATCTGCCAGGTGTCTCCACTATGTTAGTATTTTTCCCTTTGTAATTACTAGGTATCTTATGAGCAGAACAATCTTTTAAAAACTTGAAATCTGATTAGATCACCTCCCTTTCCTAATCCCAATTGAAATCCCAATTCCTTATCTTGATGTCCCAGGGCTTTGTGATCTGATCCCTGCTGAACTTTGTGCTGTCATCTCTTATCACTTTTCTGGGAACTCTGAGCACATTGACTGTCCTTCCTGTTATTCCTAGAATGCACCAAGTTCATTCCTGCCTCAGGGCCTTTGTACTAACTGTTTCATCAGCCTGGAATGCTCTTCCATTCAGTTGCTACATGTCTGCTTCTTCCTTCCCTGCCCACCCACCTAAAGAAGCTCCCCAGTTGCTTCACCACAGCACTGTTTTGGTTCTTAGCATAGGACTTACTACCATCTAGGATTTGCTAATTTGTTTGCTTGCTGTCTGTTGTCCCCAGATCAAGAAAGCAGGAAGCCATGAACCTGGCTGAGGTCTGTGCCTGCACACTTAGCACAGGGCCTGGCCCACAGCTGTGAGATGAATATTGATCGAGAATTTGCTGAATGAATGCATAATGAAGGATTGCTCAGTAATGCGTTGCCAGCTGGGGTCCTAACCCGGAAGTCTTGGAATTCTGCCAGGTTGTCTATGTTAGCTGTAGGGCAGTTCCGCTGGGCTTATGCAAGTAGGGCACATGGCAGCAGGGTAGCTTAGGGCTTTTGCACGGTGCCCATAAGGGGGAGCTAGAGGAAGCAATGAGAAGGCATGAGGAGGTGGGGGAGAGAGGTGGAGGGATTTTGAGCTCTGCAATACAGATCCCTCCTTCCTTCCTTCCTTCCTTCCTTCCTTCCTTCCTTCCTTCCTTCCTTCCTTCCTTCCTTTCTCCCTCCCTCCCTCCCTCCCTCCCTCCCTCCTTTCCTTCCTTTCCCTTATAAATGTTGGGGATGGAGGGTTGGGGATCAGGAATGAGATACAAATACACATATCCAAAACACAAAGGCAGCCCAGAAGGAAGGCCTACAGATGTTGGCAGCTGCAGAGCAGCAGGAATCATTGGGCCAGCTGAGCAGCTGGAACAGAGCCGAGAGGGCTTGTTTTGAGTTGAAGAGAGGCTGCCAGGTTACCAGCTTCCGGGAAATGTGCAGAGAAGTCAGGCAGTTGTCTTCAGCTGTTGTCTACCCTGTGCCCTGGCCAGAGGGTTCTCCCAGTTACCCTTAGCTCCTGCTGCATGGCTGGTAAACATGCACAAAGGGAGGACCTGGTTCCCCTCTGGGAGAGTTTTCAGATGACCCTGGACCACAAGGAGAAGGCAATGTTTAATACCAGGGCTGATTTCTGGGGAGAGATGTAAGAATGGGGCTTTCCAGCAAATGTCCCATTAGTCGTGCTGCCTGCAGGAGATCCCTGCATGTGACTGTGCTCCCGAGCATGCCCCAGGGCAAAGTTCTTCCCTGAGTCACTAACAGGGAAACCATGATGACCCAGGGTGTTGCCTCTCCCACACTCTCCCTTCGTTTCTCTCAGTGAGAGTATTCATCTGCTTGGACTGCCATAAAACACTACATACTGGATGGCTTAAACAACAAACATTTATTTTCTCATGGTTCTGTGGGTTGAAAGCCCCAGATCAAAGAGCCAGTAGGGTGGCTTTCTTCTGAGGCCTCTCTCCTTAGCTTGTAGATGGCCATCTCCTTCCTGTTTTCTCACATGGCCTTTCCTTGTATGCACTCAGAAAGAACTCTCTCTCTCTGGTGTCCCTTCTTATAAAGACACTAATCCTATAGGATCAGAGCCCCACCCTCATGACCTCATCTAAATCTAATCATGCCTCTAAAGACCTTATCTGTAAATATAGTCATATGGGTGTTAGGGATGCAACATATGAATTTTGGGGAGATAATTCAGTCCACAGCAGGAAGGGGCCTTTGACTTTCACAGAGAGCTGTGGAGATTCTCACACTGGATAGGTCTCTCAGGAGGTGTCTCATCCCTTTCTTAATGCTGCTGGGGCTCAGAAATTCATTTCAAGAAATCCTCCCAGAAATGTCAGAGTCCACCTAGGTAATGCCACTGACCTTAATGAAATGAAACCCAGGCCGTCTCAGGTGGGCCCCAGAAGGAGAAGCTTCAGGCGGCCAGATGGGGATTGAAGAGTGCTACATGTAGACCCCAGAGCTGGGTTCTGGCCTGAGGTTCATGTTTTCTCATGTGTGTGCACATAAGCATGCACATGCTCTCTGATTAGTACTTCCAGGCAGGGAGGTGCTGCTGGCTCCCTCTGTCTAGACATCCCCTCCTTTGGACATTTGACACAACCAACTTGTACTTTCTTTGTCCCTCCAGCCCAGGTGTTGCCCAGGACCCCTGCTTGCCTTTCAGGAGCTCACTGAAACAAGGTTGGAACTTTCCAGAAGCCAGTGTTGTAGCAGGGGACTCACACACAGTGGCATGCAGGCTTGTAAGGCAGAGCGAGTGGCTGTTGCAATGATCTCTTGCTATATAATATAGCATACCAAAATTTAGCAACTTAAAATAATGACATTAATTTTGCTTACCAATACACAGTTTGGGCAGCGCTTAGAGGGGGCAGCTCTGTTCTACTCCGCTTGCTAACATCTGAGGTGTCTTGAAACTGGTGTTTGGATTATCTGAAGGCTTGCCCATTCATATGTCTGGTGTTAATGTTGGCTGCAGGCTGAGACATCAGGATGCCTATACGTAGCCTTTTCAAGTGGCTGTTGGCTTCCTCACAATATCACAGCTGCATTCCAAGAATGAGCATCCCAAGAACAAGAGCCAAGTGGAAGCTGTTACATCTTTTATGACCTGGCCTTAGAAGTCACCCAGCATCACTTCTACCAGATTCTATTTGTTAGAAGCCCATCACTAAGGCTGGCACATATTCAAGGGTAAGGGATTGTACTCTACCTCTTGATGGAAGGAAGGTCAAAGAATTTGCAACTATGTTTGAAAACCACTACAGTGGCTCACAGCATCCTTTCCCCTTCTTGCAGGACATGGGATCTTGCCCTTCCCAATGCCTGGTTTCTCTCTCACAGGGTCAACATTATACCACCTGCCACCCAGCAGTGCCTTTTGTGGGCCAGACCACGAGAGAGAGCCATGCTTTCTGTGATCAAAGCCAGACCAAGACTCAACAGCATTCTACATGAGGAAATAATTTGGTGACCCTTCACACAGGGAAAAACTGAATTTCCTGATCAGAACAGTATTTGGCTGTAAGTCACAGAAGTGTAAGACAAGGTGTGTATTCCTCTCTCACTAGCAGTCTATGCCTGACATGGAAGTTCTGCTCTACGAAGTCATTAGAAACCCATACTCTATCTCACTGCTCTGCCATGGTCCAAGATGCAGCTGCTTTCTGACAAGCAGAGAGGAGGAAAGGATCAAGAAGAAGCAGCAGCAGATGGTTCCTAGAACTGTCACATGGTATTTGCAATTGTATATCATTGGCCAGAACTTATCTACATGGTCACTGCTAGCTGTGAGAGGCTGGGAAATGGAGTCATTACTAGCAGTGGCCATGGGCCCAGCTGTAATTACTAATTCTCTTAGCCCAGAAAATGGGGATAAAGGATACTGTGGGTTAAGAAGCAAGCTCTGCCAAACTTATTAATTAAAACATTTTATGCACAGACAGATTTACTCACCAATTTACCTCCCCTGGCTGTAGAAAAATTAATGGTCTAAAAAATAGCAAAATGTCTTATACTTTTTGTAGTTCTTTAATTCATATCAGTTTTCTTTGGCAATTTGTCAAGTCAGAAACTTTGGTGGAGAAATCTATGGATGGGTTTACAAATTATATAATAAAAGGAATTATTGTTTGTGGTAAGTAGGAAAGTTACACTATGCTTTATTTGGTTTCAGAATTTCAGATTATTGCAACTATATGTGTGTATTACAAAAATATCCAAAGAGAGAGATCAGTGCCAACCAGGGGTGTTTCTTAAATTTCCCTATAAGGCTGCTGTTTACTTTGGTAGGAGCTTATGGAAACTTGTGTCAACTTGCATGGGTATTTCTATTTATTCCAGTGGTATTTTGGACCCTCTGACAGACTAATGCCCTGGACAGCTGCCCAGCTGGCCTGCCCAGTTAGCTTGGTGTCTGAGGACACTAGGAGAAACTTTGCAATTTAGAGAAGACCTGGGTTCTGCCCAAAAGTTATGGCCTTGGCTTTATGGTCTTCAATAGGTGAACTGTGCCTCTGCATACTACACTGGCCCTGATATTCACCTAAGGGACTGGGTTGCTTTCCTGGAGTTGCTGTAACAAAGTATGACAAACTGAGTGGTTTTAACAACAGAAATGTATTGTCTCACAGTTTTGGATGCTAGAAGCCCGAGATCAAGGTGTCAGTTGGGCTGTACTCCCTCTGAAGGTTCTCGGGAAGGATCTGTTTCACATCTCTCTCTCTTTTAACTTCTGGTACTTTGTTAGCTTGTGGCAGCAAAATTCCAATCTTCACACGACATTTTCCCTGTGTGCGTCCAAATTTCTCCATTTTTAGGAATGGCAGTCATATTGGATTAGAGTCCACCTTACTCCAGTATGACTTCTTAATTAATTACACTTACAAGAACCCTATTTGTAAATACAGTCACAGTTAGAGGTACTGGGGATTAAGACTACAACATATGAATTTTTGGGGGGACACTATTCAACTCACAACAAAGACACCCACATATGGGATGATTGTGTGTGTGTATTGTCTAAGCATACTCTGGCCTAAAGCTTCTTGATTTTTTGAGGAGGGGGAGGGTGGTTTTCACCAGTGAGAGGAAGGTGGGTGATGGAAAGTAATGGACCGCTAAGTCTTTAGTTCTTTTCCAACAAAGACAGAGTGACTGGAGTTTAGTGTGAGTATGAAATTGGACAACCTCATGCAATATCTAGAGCAGAGGTGTTGCCTCTATTGGAAGGTGCCTCTATCTGGAGGTAGTCTTAGTTTTAGTTGGTTATAATGTAGCAGGATGTTTGCAGGTATATCAAATGTTTTCAGTTCTAATAACAAAAAGCCCACTCCAAATGCCAGTGACAATCAGGAGATTATTATCTGTGACCCAGAAGCCCAGAGGCAGGACAATTCTCGGGTTGGTTAATGTAGTGTTCATTGATGTCAACAAAGACCCAGGTCTCTTCCACCTTTTTGCTCTGCCATCCTCAGCATGCTGATGTTGGTCCTCTGTCTTGCCTCTCTGTGTTCTCAAGATGGCTTCACGGGCCCCTGCTGTCACATTCCAACACAAGTCCAAAGGCTTGATGAGACAATGCCTTTTCCTTAAGATCTTTTAAAAGCGCTTTAGCAGATATCTTCTCACCTCATTGTTCAGAAGTGTGTCGATGGGACAGGAAATGGAGTTGCCATGACTGGCTTTGACTTATCAAGCTTCACTCTCTAGAGCTAGGAGGAGCTAATCACCTTCAACATGTATTGATTGCCCTTTCCCTGAACAAAATTGGGGTTATGTTGGCAGGGAAGAAGGGGGTAGGCCTACTGGGAAGACGACTCACAAAATCTACCACATAGGCCCAGACCCAAGTGGAGAGACAGGAGGAGGCTTTCTCTGACAGAGGTGGGACTGAGGTGGAGTGGCAGAGATGGCAAGAGAGAGGGAATGCTATGTAGAGTCATCAGTCGATACCTTCTTAGAATAACAGTTCTCATCAGGCACTGGGTCTGACTTTAAGCTGACAAATGATTTTCCTTCACAATAAAAGTACAAACAGAATCCTAATTAATGAATTTGCCAATAGCTGTTGCCTATTTTATGGGCCTTAGCCCAGATTCAGTGTGTGGACAGGATGAGTGAGTGTGTGTGTGTAGATGTGGCCATAAATCTCCCAGAGCCCAGGACAAGGGCAGTCTGGTTGGGATCTTCCTCAGCAGCCCTTCCTAAGAGAGCTGAGATTGCCATGACATCCATGACAGCCATGAAAGCCATAGCTGCCGTGTCAACCACAGGAATTAGGACAGCCATGGCACCCATGGGACACCCATGACAGCGGAGACTACTCACAGCTCACTGCTGCTGCTTCTTGTGTCTGAGAGGACTAACATTTTCCTCTAGAGGTCATTGGCCCAATATTCTGCTGCCCCAGGTGGATATTTCTCCTTTCACTATTTCCACCTAAGAAGAGGCCATGATGATTTCAGTAAGCTACTTGCTTTGGAAGAAATGCCTGGAAGTGGTCATCTTGGCTGGGTTGGGGACATGTCAGTGTCATCCATTCAATGACCATGTGTCTGACTATGTGGGCACTGTATAGGGGGAAGGAAGGACAATAATGTGTGAGGCAGTCTTGATCTGGTTATTGGATGCTCAACGATCTCACCTTGGTGGTGGTTAGAGGGTCCGTAGTGGAGGAAGAACTTTCTGCCAGCCTTTTGCTTTTCATGGAAGCCAGGAGAAGTGGGAGTTACTCTCAGGACATGAAACTGACAGTAAATATCCTCTGTTGACAAGAGGGTAGGAAAACAGATGTTAGACACCAAAGTGAGCATGAGATAGACATCTTGAATGATTTGCTAAAGTTAGAGTTAGCATAGATCACCTGTAATTTGAAAGAAGCCTATTCAGGTAATTCTGATATAATCTCCCATCAGTCTTCATTCAGCCCTACTTCCCACACTGCCTCAGTAATAATCACCAAATTACAAGAAAATAACTAATAACTTCTCGCATACTTAAAGACAGTTGAACGTTTCCCCTTTCTACAGCCTTCTCAAATCCACTTCCTTCCATCTGCCTGCACAGGCCTGTTTTCCAACTATTGTTAATGATTAATAATTTGTTTAGCATTAACTGAGCTTTCCAAAGTTTTTGGCTCATATTTCCCCAGCCATTTGCTACAACTCTTCAAAACCAATTTTTTGCCTTCACATGGCATCAATAAATTAATTTCTTTCATTTTTGTCCTTGATGTGGCTGAGAAAGCCTGGTGTTTTGTTTGCAATAACTGGCCCTTCAGTTTTTCTCATTTTATCAGGATTGAGGTAAACTGTGCAGGTTGGTACCCAGTGGGACAGCCCCTAGATGAACCCCCTAAAGTGAACTTACTCAGGTGACATTCTTCTCATCTTCAGGAGCAGGTACTATTGAATAGGTTTCCCATTTCTGTCTACATCAGTGCCATTTAAAATGCTTCATTTCCTTCAGAATCTTAGAATGACTATTACTCAGTCCTGCCAACTTACAATATACTAGGGTTTCCACATTCTTTACTTTGTCTTTTCTGACAAGTTATCACTCAAGGAGTTACAATGGCCGCCATTACTATGGCTCTTGCAAGAGTTCTCTCCACCTGCCTTCATTTCCCCTTGCTACAGTGGCCTCTTGGGGCTGGAAGTTTCTGAGTCTCATCAATACCCTGCAGACACCATGGTCCTATGGGAGTCCTGCCTCTGACAAACCACCAATATGACTTCATATGTTACTATACTTTCTCAGGCTCCAGTGGTAGAGGTGCAGGATAAAGTACAGGCCACCCAGTTCAAGCTTTAATAAACAAATGAATAATTGTTGTAAGTATGCCCCGATATTGCACAGGACATATTCATATTAAAAATTATGCATTATTTATCTGAAATTCAGCTTTAACTGGGCAGCCTGTGTTTTGTTTGCTAAATCAAGCTACCCTATCCAATGGCCACATTTGTAAAACTGAAGTCATACACAGAATGGCCTCCAAGGCAGGGAAACCTCAAGACAAAGCTGGCTGTGGATCAATGCCCTACCTGGGTGTGATCCCAGCTCTGCCACAGGTTACCATGTGGCCTTGGACAAGTTTCAAATCTCATCTGTAAAATGGGAATGATAATAGCATTGCCCTCATTGGGTGGTCATGAGGATTCAGTGAGATCAAGTGTACAAAGTGCTTATATGTGCCAGGCACATAGCAAGTATAAAATCAAAGTGAGATATTATTATTACTCTTCCCAGAACCATAGTGCTATGGTCGATAGGCACCTATTATTAAGCAACACCCATTTTTGTGCCTTTGAGGGTAAAGCTGTGTGTGTGTGTGTGTGTGTGTGTGTGTGTGTGTGTGTGTGTGTGTGTGTGTGTAGTGTTGTAAAGGTAAGGAAGCTGCCGACCTTGTCCTCCAAGCCCCGGCACCCGGTGTCCAGCCAGCAGTTGTGGATGAGTCCCACTACCCACTGTGCTCAACTCCCACAGCTAATAACATTGCAAAATGAGGGTTGTGGATGCATTCTCCCTTCTTTGGCTCTTTGCAGGCAGGTTTTTAATTTTAAGCAGGAGAAAACCCATCAGGTATTTGAGGCTCCTAGGGGGCAGCTAATGCTTCCTGTCAAATGCTCACCGTGGGGTGCTTTGTTACCCTGACACCTCCCGAACTGGGGAGTCAGCGGCAAATTGCAGGACAAAATTCTTATGCTGCAAGTTTATTGCATATTCATAGAATTTAGGCCATTAGGCAACATTAGCTGTTTTTTAAAAAAGAATTTTTATTGAAGTCTAACCTACATTTAGAGAAGTGCACATATCCTAAGTGTACAGCTGGATAAATTCTTACAAGCTGAAAGCAATCATGAAGGAGCCCCCAGGTCTGGACCCAGAACATCAGCAGCCACCTTCCAAGTTCTTCCCCCCATCATGCCCTCTCCCACTCACTGCTTCCCCTGAGGGAGTATTCTGCTTTTGCACAGAGAGTAGTTATGCCTATCTTTGAACCTTACATAAATGGATCATATAATATGTCATCTTTCGGTTTGGCTTCTTTTGCTTAACATTATGATGGTGAGATGTATCCACTTTGTTGCCTGTAGCTGCAATTTGCTCATTCTCGTTTTGATGTTTCCATTCCACTGTGTGCGGCTTCCACCATTTATTTATCCATCCCACTTTAGATGGGGCTTTGGGGTAGGCTAACCTTGTTGTGGACATTCCAGTACATGGCTATTCATGGATACATGGGATAATGAAACTGTTCACCTAGGAATGCAACTAAAGGTTTATGGAAGTTCATCAGCTTTTCATTCCTAAGGCTGAGGAAGCCTTCCATTTCTTCCTTTCCATTTCCAAAGAAAGGAAAGAAATATAGTTAAATTTTTTTAATACCATTCTAATAAATTGTTGTGGAAGAAATTGGCAAAGTGGCAATAAGAAAGGGAAATTTTGATTTTAACCAGTGTAATGAGAAACTCTGGAAGTGCTCTTTAAAAAAGTGATCTGTTCCATCTGCTCTGCAGGCTCTGTCTGCCAGAAGCTTCCTCTGGCTCTTCCTCTTGGAAACAGGTGGCTAAATCACAGACTTTACTGTGCATCAACAATCCCTTGCAGATCCTGTACAAATGGAGATTCTGATTCAGGAGCTCCCAGTGGAACCTGCAGTTTGGTACAAGCTCCTGGACGATGTGGATGCTGCTGGTCCAAGGACCATGCTTTGAGTAGCAAGACTATCCATTCTGCAGGTCACTGTGAAACTCTTTGTGGTCAGACTAGACTGTCTGTTCTTTACCTGCTTCACAAGCATGGATGGTTCCTCCACTGGCAGGCACTGAATATAGAGAAATGGAGGAAGATCTGTTGACAGCAGCACAGTATGGAGAGGAAGCAGTGAAAATTCTGAGCTCGGTAGTCTAAAAGAATAATGATTGTGCCCTGGTGTAGCTTTACTGCTTGTGCAACCTTGGGTAAGATACCTAACCATCCTGAGCCTCAGTGTCCTCATTTATGAAATGGTACAATACTACCCCCACCACACACACTGTAGAGGTGTTGTGGAGAATACCTGCTGGGTGCTTGGCACAAACTGGGCCACTGATAAATGCTGGTTATCATCATTCCTGTTGCAATCTCAAATAATTATTTAGGTAGGTGAGACAAAACCACATACAATGACACAAGTATACATGCATACAAAAAGTTATAGTCTATATCAACGAGCTCAGAGTCCAGTAATGTAGGCCAAAGACAAATTCTTTCAATAAATATAATAATTGCCACAAGCGGCATGTGTGTGAGAGATATTGTGGGGTGAGAGAGAGGTGGGCAAGAACCTCTCTCTGGAAAGAATTAGAGAAGGCCTTACAGAGGAAGGAAAAATGGATTTTGAACAGCAAGAAGGAGCCTGCCAGGTAGATTAGGATGAGGAAAGGCTGGGGAAAAGGATGTTCATTCCATTGAGGGAACAGAGTGTGCAGAGGCACAGAGGCATGAGAGTGGTTTGATTATTCATTAGCTGCTGAGTTCAGAGGAGCTGGAAAGAGAGCCACATGGCAGGGAGAGGCTGTCTGCCGGAGGGGGAGATCAGACAGGGACCCTAAGTCACAGGGCCTTGACTACTACACCAAGGAGCTCAGATCTGCACCCCAGCAAAACTATTAAAAAAGGCAATGGATCCTCTGGATGTCCTTTCCGGGCCTTTCTTCCTCCTTTGAGAAAATGCCACCCCTTCTTCTAGCTTTGGTGTGCATAACATGCTGATGTTCTTCCTTACCCCTGACAAAGTGTGCTGTTAGGAAACTATCTGAGATGTACCCCGTGACTGCACCAGGGGACCCCTGTCTTCTGGTTGGGGACCCCAAGATTCGATTTCAATTTGGGAACTCAGAGTGTGGCAGAGGCCTGGTTGCTTACACCACTTCTTAAAGGTCCTAGGTTGGGCTCAAGCAGGCCCCACACCTTTAGTGCCCTTTGCTGCCCACCCCTCCCAGCAGGGTGAATTGTCCATTGAAACACCCTATGACTAACACCAGAATGTGACTCTCAGCCACCCTGTGGGAACAAACGAGACACTCTTTTGATGTGTCTAAGCTCAGGCAGAACAACGCTCCTTCTGCTCACTGGTCACCTCCTCTGCCAAGAAGTGTGCTGGCACTAGCCAGGAGGCCAAAGAGACTGTTGTGTTTGGCTCCTGCAGGCAGGCCTTGGGCCAACACATTGTGTCCAGCTAGCCCTTGCTAGAGGGTAAACCGTGACACTCTATGCCCAATGGCCACTTGGGAAGGAGGATCAGTGAAACCTCTGGACCCCAAGCCAGGGCCAAACCATCTTCCCCTGCGTGTCCTTGGTGTCTCCCAGGACAGAAGACACTTGATGGGGGAGAGGTGGCTGGAGACCCCCTACTCAGAGGCTTTATACATTCTTGAATTTGAAGTAGCAGAATCCTTTTGCTAAGCAAATTTATATTTCTCTTTAGCCCCAGTCCTCAAATCGGCTAATGGTGGACCAGTTCTGAAAGAAGCAAGGTGAAAGCCCACACCTTGCCTTGGCGTTTACCAGTCCTCTGCCCACCTCTGACACAGCTTTCCAAACTGTGAACTCAGGCAAATCCCTCACTCTTCATCTGCCTAGAAAGGAGTTGGGAAGTATAGAGAGATGCAGAGGTGGCATGAACCTGGGTCAGCTCTTTCTTGGGGCCAGCCTCATGGATAGCAAAGCTCCTTGGCTGAGTGCTCTGAGGGGAATGGAGGCGGGCTCAGGTTCCCTAAGCCTGAGAAATCTCTGAGTCCTGAAGGAGGAAGTGTCAGAGTCAGAGACCAGCTGGCCATTAAATGAAATGTTGGACATTCCTCGTCAGGAGAGCTGTGGCCAAGGGGATACTGGGCTGTGTGGGGGAGAGGGGCTTCCTCCTTCCTGAGCTCACACTGGCTCTGGGCATTTCTATGATGGCTGCAGAGACTCCTCCACCTCCTGGGGACTCCTAACTGATTTGTCCTCTTCCAGTGTCCTCTCCTTCCACACTCCTCTACTTCCCCTCCCTCTTCCCCAGCCATTAGATAGGAAGCTGCTATATTAATGTCCCTTCTCCATTCTGAGCAGGCCAGTGGTATCACTGCCAGGGTTTTTCCCCTCCTAATGATTTGTCCTGGCAGCAGAAATATTACAGTGATGATTTCATGTAGAATTTCATTTACTGTTTTTTTTTAATCTCTTGAAGAAGGGGCTGAGCGATTAATGGGTCTTTGAGAGATCAAAGCTCTATGTGGCAAAGAGTGAATAATAATCATAGCTAACATTGATTGGGGACTTTGCATATGCCAGGCACTGTCTCACCACTGCAACAACTCTTTGTGGTAGGCACTGTTATTCCCATTACTGAGACACAGAGGGGCCACACTGTGGCCAGTGGTCATATAGCCTAAATGGTGGCATCAGCACTAGAAGCTATGGTGGTGTGTCTCCAATGTTCTGTATCACCTGGCTATGCTGTCTTGTAAAGTGTGGGGAAAGCCTTGGATTAGAAGTCCAGGAAATTGGACAAAATTAGCTTTCAGGCCCCTGCCCACCCTTCAAGCTGTAGCCAGTCAGAGGTCAGGCCAAATCCTGATTCCCAGGGAGCTGAAAGTTTCTGTTTCCACAGGTCTGTTGGGTGGGGACCAGGCATGGTTAACATCATCCCTAGTGGTGCCTCAGCACAGCTCATGAGCTCATCGCTCATTCACTCTTTGAGCAGGTCATTTTGTGCCTCAGTTTCCCCATCTCCTTTCATAAGAGATAATAACAGCTATCATTTGTGCTGGGAGCTTTATATAAAATATGTCTACTCCTCATAGTGACCCTGAAAGATATGTATCATTAGTAACCATTTTATAGATGAGGAGACTGAGGCTTGGAATCCACTACCTTGGCTTGAGGCTACACAGTCAGTGGTTGAGCGGTTTCCAGCCCAGACATATTTGGATGCCAAAGGCTCTTTTCCACTGCTGTTAGTTCACTTCCTTGAAAAGAAAATATCTACCATGTGCCAGGCACTTCTCGGGAGTGATCTCTTTTCTTGAAACACTCCTGAGGGGTCATGATTGTGACCTTCATTTTACAGATGATAAAACAGGCTCAGAGAGGTTTTATAGGTTTCCCAAGGTCACACAGCACAGTGGCATTGGGTCTGGTTTTCAAAACTGGGTCTGTCTACTTCCAAGCCCTCACTCTTTCCATGATGTTATATATGTGTAATGGTAGTTAACTAAAAGTGAGTTTCCTATAGGAGGTCCTCTGGTTGTTTGTTGTCTCTTGAGGATCAGAAAGGGGAGTGTTTTAAAGCCATAGTTGGGATAAGGTAGTTAAGACACTTAGAAAAAAACAACAACTCCTGATTGTAACAGCTGTAAGGCTCTAGAACAAGAAGCCAGAAGGGGCTGGGAGACTCAGTCTGTCCATCCATCCATCCATCCATCCATCCATCCATCCACCTATCCATCATTCCATCCCTGATCTTTGAGGAGAAATCAAGAAGCCTGGGGTGTTCTGCTGGTGTGCCTGTTGGGTAACTCTGTGTTACTGTCCTGGGTGTAACTTCAACAAAGGGAGGTGCCTCCGAGCACAAGTGGTAATTATACAGGGGAGACTCAGGCCTCATCAATGTGGGGAGGTTTTACGGGGCATAAGGCAGTCCTATGGAACATTCTAGGGATTGAGATGTCTAGGATACTTAGCTCAGGGAGAGACCTGAGGCCAAAGAATCTGAAACAGGGAGAGGGGTTGGCAATTTGCTGGGGTGAGTGTGAGACTCTCCCAACCTCCTGGGCCTAGGGTTTACACTGCAGGGAGTCTCTACTTCATCTCTCCCTCCCATATCCATGTCTATATGGCAGAGGAGAATTTAGGGTGTTGAGAGGGCAGGGAGAGGAGCAGAAGATGGTTTGTTCAGGAATCCCACTGGCTTTTGTGGCTGCTGGTTCCACTTTAACAATCAGATTTTCCCCAAAGTGCCAGCCTTGAATGCTTGATCTGAAAGACTGCTCAGGGCATTTTGGGAGATACGTCCTGCAGAATCTGCCCAAGAACCTCTGCCCCATTCTGATTCTGGTCCCAACCTCCATGGTGCTCTGGACCCTACAGCATGGGCTTTTACAGTTTGGTTTTCCCCCTTCCCTAAGCTTTCTCCACACCATGGGCCCCTGATTCCCTTTGAGGATCTTCTGCAGCCCCTGAAGTTTTATCTGCTACTTATCCAACACTGCTTGACAGTGAGGTCTTGGTGGTAGCAGCTGGTGTAATTCAGTTCAGTAAATATTTACTGGGCCTGACCCATGCCAGGCACCATGTGAAGCCCTGAAGGCCAAAGTGGCTTGCAGCCAGTGGCCTGGGTCTGAGGTGTGACTCTCTGGGAAACTCTGGCCCAGGGAATTTCTTCCTGAGATGTCACCTGCAAGGAGGATGCCCTTTATGTCCCTTTTATGTGTGCTCACTCAGCTCTTATAAGACCTCATTAGGATTAATACCCATTTTATAGATCACAAATTGAGGCCTTGAGAGTTTCCCATTTACCCTACTTTACCCAACTAGTGTGGCAGAGTTGAGATTTGCACTCACATGGATTTCAGTTGAAAATCTATGTTTCTAGCCCTGCCTGGTGTGACTCAGTGGATTGAATGCCAGCCTGCAAACCAAAGGGTCACTGGTTCAGCCCTCAGTTGGGGCACATGCCCGGGGTGTGGGCCAGGTCCCCGGCTGGGAGCATATGAGAGGCAACTGATGGATGTTTTTCTCCTTCCCTTCCCCTCTCTCCAAAAAATAAATAAAACTTTAAAAATCTATGATCTACAATACTCCATTGACTCACTTTGGCCAATCAATTTCTGAAGCCTCAGTTTCTTCAGGTGTGAAACGGGGACAATTTTATCATCATTCTTAAATTGTGAGAATCAGAGTCTTTGGAAAATGCTACTCATTGTTGCCTTCATATTATGATTATGAACTGGGGTCTCTAGGCATCCTGGGAAGCTGTGCTGCTCCATGGAATGATAACTCATCAGATGACCTTATTGCAACCTCAGGAAAGCCCTTGCTGAATAGGCACTTGCAATCTTTTCAGTGAGCAGTGCCGGCTGGTCTCTTCTCCCCACCAGCATCCTACTTTGAGCCTGAAACCCCATAACTGGACATTGCTTCTGTGCTTCGATTCCTTAGGACTCCATGTGGTTTTTCTGGAGAGGAGGGTCAAATATATCCCAGAATGTTCAAGGAGGCCCTTGAAGACCATTTGATAAAAATCCAACCCCATCCTGATACACATGTGGAAGATGAGGCTTAGAGAGGGGCAGGGGCTTATCCAAGGTCATACAGCTGGTTAGCAGCAGAGCTGGGGTGACCAGGCAGCTGTTAGAACTCTCTGCTGTGACTGCCATTTGTTGATGAGGTTCACTTCTCAGATTCTCCTGCATAAAAGTGAAAGGCTCTCAGGAAGAATCTGGGAAAGGCTCCTGGGAAGGTGCCCACAGGGAGGATGGGGAGAAAGGTCAGGAAGGCTGGGGTAGGGCTGGAACTACCTTCTGAAAACCACTTAATACTGGAGCTGATGTAATACTGGGATCCCCAAACTGGCCAGGCACCCCAGGATGTCCACCTATAGTGAACAAGGAGTCTGGCACTGCAATCTGTTTATAAATGAGTTCCCTGGGTTCCTCAAGCGCTCATGTGGCCCAGCCCCTTTCTTTGACAGATGAACACTCAGGAGGCTCAAGTCCTGCTGTTCCCAGCAATGGGGTCTGTCCCAGCCCCTTCCCCCGCCTCTATGTCTCCAGTTGACCAGAATCCTCTTTGCCTACAGCCACCATGGACCCCATAACAAACACACGGGGCCCAGGCCTGGAAGATCTATTAGTGCCACTCCTGTCACCGCCCGCAGAGCGGGAGGAGAGGCAGCCAAATGCTGTGCTAATTATTCTAGCTTCCAGCAGGGTCTCGGAGGTCCCAGCCATGGTAAATCTTAACTTTCATGCTATGGTGCACCGGGATGCAATTTACTTCAAAGAGAGCATAAATCCCCACTGCGGAGTGTATCAGAAGAGTGTTACATAAAAGTGGCCCATGTGCTTCCCACCCTGGCTGCCTTCGCTCTCTCCCCTCCCCTCCCTCCCTCACTCTCTCCTTGTAAGTTTGAAAAAGCCAGCCCGCGGTTGGCTACACATCTCGCACGCAAAAACATTTACACACACGTCTGCTCCCAGCCTTATAAATCACCAGGCTTGGTGACTTGGCAGTGGGAACACAGGCAAGCTCTATTTTTATCAGCACAGTCTGCAGACAGCCCCCAGGGCCCCTCCTTTCCTTACAGTGACACCTACTGGTGCCAGCCTTGGCCAAAGGCAGCCCTTCTGCTTTGGACCCATTTCTCAGGTTTTGGAGATGGTAACTGACCCAGGCCTTGCCCTTCCCTCCATTCCTCCTCTCAGCCCCCTCCAGTCTCTTTGGGAATTCCTCCAGCAACAAATTCCCTTCAGAAAGCCTCACCCCACTGCCATTGTCCCTAACCAGGCTGGCCAGAGGGGCAGGCGGGCATCACTGACATAATAATTACCTTCCACAGAGGCCAGTGCAACTCATTAGGATGTCAAAGGATCATGGGAATTGAGGAGGGGGTTGCTTATCAGGTCACCCACCCCAGACCCCAAAGCAAGGCTCTCTCCTTCTAATGCAACCTCCTGGGGGGTTGTCCGGTTGTGTTTCAAGCAATTATTTCCCTGTGAAAGACATCTGTTATCTTCGCTGACACACACGAGATTGGCGGCTGACGTGGTTTCAGTGAGGGGCTAGTGAATCCTGGCATTGTCATCACAGCCCTGGCTGGGGACCAAGGGGGTGGGGTGAGACAGAGGCGAGTCTGTCTCCTGTCCCCTGGCCCCCGCCCTGGCCTCCTCCCAACGACCTCTCCGGAGGCAGCCGTGCCAGGTCTAATGCTTCTAATGTCATCTTTGCAGATCCATTTGTGATTCCTTGATGCTGTAATTACTGTGGCTTCGCTCCCTTCGCAGCCGCTGCCATTAGCCAGGCAGACCGCAGGCTGCGGTGACGTGGCCCTGGCAGCCTGGGGGGGTGGGGGCTCTGTGGGTCGTTAGGAGTAGGCAGGACCTTCCCAGCAGGCCCAGAGCAACCCAGAGGCCCGGGACAGCTAACAGAGCTGGCTAAACACTGCTGATTAGTGGCTTTTTCCTGATGGTCAGTGGCTGTGGAAAATGCCCCCAGGTAGAGGGCACTGACACACTGGTGATTCTGGGCAAGTTATAGCCCCTTTGAGCCTTGGTTCCCACAGCCGTTAAAAGAATGACGGTGGACTCCTCAGGCTAGAAGCTTCCTTCCAACCAGATTTGGGATCTCTCTTTCATTACCTATCTCAACACCTGGACAGGTCTGTATAAATGTTGGGTGCTTTTTATTTTAGAGGCCCAGGCAGGTTACCAGGCACATCCTTGGGAGTAGAGTGAAAAACAAATATCCTAGCACCCTGCTTTGCCAAGAACTGTAGCCATAATTGCAGATAATCTATCACTTTCTATTTTCACATTTCCCTTTTCAGGACAGATACCCTGGGATGGAGTCATGTGCTAACCCAGCCTGCATTCAAGCTTTGAAGGTGGGAAGAAAGGAGTAAGGAAGTGAAATGGTTTTGTACTTCCAACTTTACCAGGACCCTTCCCACCTAGATCACCCAACCCCTGGCCCACAGAGAAGTCTGCTTCCTCCAGGTGGGACTCCTGCTTCTTACTCCCCACTCTCTGTGCAATGGCAGTCACATTTTCTGCACTCAGAATGTGGCTGTTGTCCTGGCTAGTGTGGCTCAGTTGGTTGAGGTGTCATGCTGTAGACCAAAGGGGTATGGGTTCATTCCCAGTGGGGCACATGCTTAGGTTGCAGGTTCCATCCCTTGTTGGGGTTTGTGCGAGAGGCAGCTGATCAATGTTTCTCTTTCACATTGATATTTCTCTCCCTTTCTTTCCCTCTTTCTAAAATCAATAAGCATGTCATTGGGTGAGGATAAAGAATAGATAGATAGATAGATAGATAGATTGATAGATAGATAGATAAAGAATGTGGCTGTTGTGTGGCTTATCCTCTTCCATCTACTTTGGAAGAAAACAGCAAAGGGGAGGGTGTGAGGGGCCTTTATAGACTCTCAGAAATGAGAGAAGAGAATTAGACAGTGAAAAAACACAAACCAAAGTTTTCTACCTCACCTTTCACTCCCTTATTTTCCTCAGTATCCCAAGCATTGTCCTAATCCCACTGATCCTCATGGAAAAATATTGTCTTAGTGTTCAAGTGACATTGAATACCTGGATGAAGGTGAAAGTGGGCATTATACAGAGGTCAGCCTTGTATGATTTTGAAACATAGCAGCCAATTCCACTTGAGAGGTGGGTTCTATGGCCCCTTCCCTAGATCATGGGTGGGTTTGTGACAGCGTCAACCAAAAGAATATTATAAGAGTGATGCTATTATGACTTGTAAGACTAGGTCATAAAGGCCATGCAACTTCTGCCTTCTTTGCTGCCACACTCACACTTGGAGCTCCAAGCTGTTATGTGAGAAGTCTGACTACTGGACACCATGCTATGAGGAAGCCCAGTCCATACGAGGAGGCTACATGTGGGTGGGCCAATCAACAGTCCCAGCTGAGCCCAGTCATTTTAGCCCAGGCGCCAGACATGTAAGTGAAGGAGTCTCCAGATGATTCCAGTCCCCAGCGATTGAATCACTCCTTAGCCATTCAAATCTTCCCAGCTGAGGCCCCAGACATTATGGAGCAGAGTCAAGCCACTGCAGCTGTGCCCTGTCTGAATTTCTGACCCACTGAATCCAGGAGCATACTAAAATGGTTGTTTATACCACTACGGTTGGGTGGTTTGTTAAACAGCAAGAGATAATAGGAACAGCCCCTCAGCCCAGGGTACTGCCTGACATCTAGCCTAATGCCTGAAGACATGGACACCTGTTTTCCATAAAGGAAGCAGGAAGTTTTCTAGAAGGCTGAGAATGGCACTGGGCCAAAGGATCTGGTGTGTGGGCTGTATACTTAGTCCCTGGCTGCAGAACTCTGCCTGGTTCCAGAGGGAGGCTGAATTCTGGGCAGGCCTGTCATTGTTACCTCAGGGTTAACATCAGTGTTTGAGTGAGACCCAGGAGTCGGTGGCTTTCCTGGAGCTGTTCAAGTCTCATTTGATTTCCTATGTGGCCCAGAAGCCTTCTAGCTGACACTGGGAAAAGAAATGAAAGATGTCTTAACCCTGTTATTCTCCATCAGTTTGTAACATGGGCCTAAGGGGGACAGACGGTTTTCAGGAGGAGGAGAGATTGAGAGAGAGTGAGAACAAGCTCACTTTTTGTGTGTGTATGGTTTATTTGTCAAAGGACAAATTCCCACCTGAACCTCAAGAATGTCATCTGGTACTGTGACGTAAAAGGCCTTAGCTACCACTTTATTGTTTCATGAAGGGGTGGGGGTGGGAGCACATTTGCCTGCCTGTAACCAGAATCAGCTTGCTGGTATGTGACTACTATAGTTTACAAGGAAATCAGACTTACTTTCTTCATTCTTTGGACCCATCAGAAGACTGACTGTTCATTTAATATTTAAGTGCATCTTGGACTATCCCATGATGCATTTAGACATTTGCTGGAATTTATAATCATGGAATGAGATAATCATTGTTCAGTTTTACATCTAAAATATGATCAGTGACAAATACCTATGTGCTACCTGGAATTTGACAAACTGTGTAAGGTTGTGCTATTTTTGATCTCCAAAATGTTTGGGAGCCTAGATTGATGAACTGTTTGCCATAGAGTGAAAGAACACAACTCCTGACAATAAAAATTTCTCAAGCTTGTTTTGACTTGTTATCCAATGTAATTTAGCAGTCCTCATCTTTGAAGGGACACATTTTGGCTACATGGTAAACTAGACCATAAGCAAGACCCAATAAGCAGCTAAAGTTTGATTAGTTGGGATGAAGATTTAGAAATGAGGCAGGAGAGGAACAATTCAACTTCTGGAAAGAAAATACTGCAAGGGCTGGGGTGGGGGAAAGCCTAATTAAATGCGTTTCTGTCTTGGTGGCCCAGTGGCAGTTTGGGGGGTGGTGGGGTTTGGATCTGTAATTAACTGATGTCCTTCTGGTACCCATCCTCCTCTCTCATGTCCTCAGCAGTGGCCACCTGTCTTCCAGCTGTCTGGGACTGTCTGCTGGAGCAAGTGACATCACAGTGACCAGAAACCAACTCCCCTTTGTCTAGAGCAGCTATGATGTCATTCCCTCTGGCAGAGAAGCAGGACGTTGGCAGCTGGGATTCCTCCGGGTCCTCCTGAAGTGATAATTGCTTTAGATTTTGTTATAAACTGCAGCTGCTAATTATCTTGTTAAATCACAGCCATATACTTTTTGGATTTTTTCTTTGCAATTCATTTAAACAGTCTGGGAGATTAAATAAAACCACATATCCTAAACAAAAACAAAAGCACAACCTAGACACATGCACCAAAAGCATTTCTTTCAAACACTATAAAAATAATTAAAAAAAACAAAAAGGGTGCAGATATGGCATAATTAGATTGCTTCCATTAAAAAAGTCATCATTTCAACATCCTCATATAAATATCTGCATCCCGTTGCATATTTTAAGCAATTGCATAACAAGCCCCCAAGTGAAAAGCAGAGCAAAACTCATTTCCTGACCACAAAAGGAGAAAGGAATCACTTTGTGTTATGAGTTCCAAGGAGAACTGGATTACATTCCTCCCACACAGACTGGAGGGAGATGGAGTTCATTGCTCCAGGGGAGAAAATTATGACAACACTTAGCTGCTGTGACCTCGCTGCTCCACACCCCTCCATGCCATTGGCCATTAGAAGCGTGTAGCTCCCACTGAGGTCAGAAGGAGAAGGAAGACCTGGCTCCTTCTTTTGGAAAACCCGTGCTGAGTTCCAGCATCAACAGGTGAACAAACATCAGGTGTAGTCCGAGCATCCCTGGCACTTTTCCTGGTTGGCCATTTTCAGGCTTCTGATTTTTGTAGGTTTGCTGAAAGTTTGTCAAGCAGAGGCAGAGGAAAGAGCAAATGTGGACATGGCATGCAAATGGAGGTGCCCAGGGTGGTTGGGGGGTACAGCCCAGATCTAGATCTACATCCTTGCCCAGTACTCCCAGCTGAGGCTCACTTTCCTTGTCTGTAAAGGGGGAATTAAGTTCCTTCCTTCCTCGCAGGATGATTGTGAGGGTTAAGTGGGCTCATATTGGGAAAGCCTCTATGCAAGGTTGGTATTTAACCAACAGTTGTGGATATGGTACAAGGTGGCCCACCGATTATGAAGGTCACCCTTCAGGATGGGTCTTGTTGCCAGAGAGGTCAAGGTCCAGGCTGTGTTGGACTTCTGCCCAGGCCTAGCCCATCTCATGGCTGTCCTGCACTGTGACTACCTGTGGCCTTCTCACCTCCTTCCCCTCCCGTACTCTGCTCCTCTCACCAGAGCTCCACCTGCTCAGCCAATTCCTTTTTCCTACTTCTTTTGGGGGCAGGTCCACTGTCCAGACCTACAGCTGATCTACTGGCTTGCCCTGGAAGTAAGTGTCAGGTGAGAGGCAGGCCAGGTCCTGAATGTGGAGAGGGACTGCCCTACTAGTTGGAGGCTTCTCATCAAGGCTCTGGGACAGGTGGCAGGGAGCTCTGTGGGCCCAGCTAGTTACCCTGCTTGCCTTGGGCCAGCCTCCCTGCAGACCAGTCCTGCCTGCCCTGGCCTTTGGGTGGGGATAGGGTAAAGGGGGACAGGGGAGGCTGCTGAGGTCAGTCTCCTCTGAGGTCAAGCTGCAGCCCCTTTACCACAAAATGCACTTAGAAGAAGCCCCTGTAGTCCAGAATGCATTAGTTTGTGTATAGAGGGCATGTGGGGGAGGCGCTGAGAATGCTTTACAGATTGGCTCATCTATCCACACAGTCTCTCTGTGGAGAAAGATAAGATCCCAGTACGTGGAGAAAGATAAGACCCCAGTATGACTGGCTGCCACAGAAAGGTGACCTGGTGGCTGGGATAAGGATGGGAAGGAGACTTTATTGTTCACTAATTTATACCTTTTCAATTTTGAGTCATGTGAATTTATTAGCTATGGAAAAATAACTAAATAAAAATAGATGTACACAAAGTTGTACATAAATATACACATACATTACAAAGGCATATAAATATTTACATGCATAGAAGTAGTAGATATCTGTTATTTGTACCTATATAACACCTTGATTTCCTTTTGGGGTAACCACTATCTCCATTCTCAGTTCATGTCGTTTGAATAGGATTGACTTTAACATCTGCCACTCCCACCCATACACATACACTTGGAGGGCAGGTGTATGATCCAGGCTTACCAATCATGGCTCAGGAGACCCCTGGCTGCCCTGAGTGGTTCAGGCTTGTGCATATGACACAATAGAAACTAATGAAAGCTCTTCCTGCAACTTTTGCTACTGCTATGAGAAAAGACGATGTCAGGTATTGTGGAGTGGGCAGAATATGAGTCTGGTCCAGCCAGCAACTATCTTTGCTGGGAGTGAGGGGAAATGCTGGCTTGGAATGAAATCAACAGAGGAAAGTAGGGAAAGATGGGGGTGGGTGGAAGAGAATGAGATACACACACACAGACGCAGGCAGAGAGAAAAACAGACTGTCCTTTAACGATGCTTGAAACTCTGGATCTAGTCATGCCTGAAGTGGGCTATATTCCATCAACTGGCAAGTTATATGAGCAGATAACCTCCACTGTAGTGTTTTTTTCCCTTTCAGTCTGTTTTTCAAATTGGATTTCTGTCCTTTAAAATTGAGGAAGTCATGACTGCATACATAAAACTGAGTAAGAATGAAAGGCATATCTGGAACAGCCCAGAGCAGAAAGAATGGCAAAGAAAGCCTCCTAAGACATTCTCTGTATGTCCCAAATTTTGCCTCAAGGATATGAAAATTTTACACATTCAAGCCTTGGATCTCCTCATTCCTTTGCTTAGCAGAGGCTACCAGCCCCTCTGAGCCATGGCCCAGATGTCTGGTCTGGTCAGAGAAGGGTTTTCATCCACTTGACCAAATCCATCTTGATTTGAAGAAAATCTTTTTTCTTCATTCTTTTGGCCACCATCTTGGTTATCTTGAATTTGGGTAATTGAGAACACCCCACTTTCTTGCATTATGAGAAACAGGTAGCTAGAAGAGCCTGACCAGAAATGAAAAGACCTGGGCCCAAGCTTCACTTTGTCATGTGATCTTGGCAAGTCCTTCAATGCCTTCATTATGACCTTCATTTTTCCTCTACATCCCCTATCCCCACTCTATCCTTCTCTCCCCATCCTACTCCCAGGTCCAGCACCTACTCTAATGTATATCCCTTGAAAAATATATGGTGTTTTTTTGTACTTTATATGATAGATGGTATACATGTGCTTTTAATTTATAAGAATAGTAATTTAATATAAAACCATAGATCTTATTCTCTTTTCACTCAACACTGTCTTAAGGATCTGTCCACATGCTCTATGTAAATCTGGTCCATTGGTTCTGACTACTGCAAGAAATGCCATCATACATATCTATGTCATATACAACTAGCACCATCTTACTTCTCTTTTCCCTTTGTGATGGATGCCCAGGTTGTCCTCCATTCTCTGGCACTGCAAATTCAGCTATGATGGACAGCCTCAATCATACTATGTCATGAGCCTGTACAAGAGTTTCACTGGGGTGAAGGCCTGGAGGATTTCTAGGCCATAGGGTTTGTTCAGACTTTATTTTTCTAAGCACTGACATATAATCTTCCAGAATGACAGTATTACTTTGTAGTCCCACCAGCAGTGCATAAGAGTTCCCATTCCCTCACATCTTCTACAGCATTTGGTTTTATTCAACTTTGTAAGTTTTGCCAACATCTTAGGTGTGAAG
>VMDR010008743.1:0-35604 GCA_007922815.1 Macrotus californicus | reverse complement strand
AAATTTTAAAACTATATAGAAAAAACTAATAAATTAAAAAATGTAAAGATTTAAAAGTTGCATACCACCAAACAACTATTAAAAGTTAAAAAGACAATAGTTTTTTAAAAGCTTTTAAAAAGTTAAAAAAGGCAAATTGGGGAAAATTTAATAGCCTTGATATATAAATGGCTCATATACATAAATAAGAAAAAAAAAAACTCTAGAAAATGAGCAAAAGAAGAAATTCATATACCCAAGTAAACAAATGAAACATGTTCAATTCCACAAGTAGTCTAAGCAAATTATAATAGGTGTATACCATTTTTCATTTACCAGATTGAACAGAGATTTTTAAAAACACGCTAGGGCCCAGTGTCAGTGAAGGACTGGAGAGCAGACGCTGTGCGCGCCAGGGGTGTGGGCGTGGTTTGGGAGAGCTGTTTGTAACACGCATCAGAACGAGTAGCTAGCTACACTGACTCAACAAATTTACTTTTAGAAATATATTCTAAGAAAATAGGTCAATTCACAAAAATCTTTGTTGCGAATGGTTCATACCAATGTTGTTTATAATGGCAAAACAAAATGAAACTAGAGCCCCAAAGAGCAGCAACAACAAAAACCCTAACACCCACAAGGAAACGGCGTAAGCGCTCCACCCTGGCCCGAGAGGACTGGTTAAGCCACAACCGCACAGCCCCTCGGATGCCACGCCGCCAAGAGAAAGGACGTGGCTCTGTATCTACTGATATGAGAAATGGCTCACAGTACATTGTTAAGAAGAATAAAAGGTTATAGAAGACAATTGTAGTGGGATCTTATTTTTGTAAATACGTGTTTTATGTACTTATGCATAAGAAAAAATCTGGGGGGAAAGATAAAATAATCAATGTTTTTATTTCTGATTATAATCGATATATTTTAAAATTCTGCCCATGTTTATTTTCTCATTTTTTTTCATCAAACTTAGGTCTCACAGAGGAAATAAATCATTATTGCAACACATTAAGATGAGTACCTCAGGTGTACAGAACCAGGGACATTTATTTAGGAGGCCTTCGCCTCATCCAGGTGAAAAATGAGAAAGGATTGTGCTGGGCTCCAATGCTTCCCAACCCTGGCTGTGCTTTAGAATCACCCAGGGAAGTATTAAAAATACCAGTCCCAGGGCACAACACACACTGATTCGTCGAGAGTCTCCAGAGTGGGGCCTTGGCACTGGTACCTTTAGCCTCCGTGCTCTCGCCTTCGCCACTGCCCTCCCCCAGGTGAGTAACATGTGCAGCCAGAAATAAGACCACTGTACTCCAGGGCAGTGATTTCCAACCTTGTTCATCTCATGGCGTACATAAACTAATTACTGAAATTCTGTGGCACACCAAAAAATGTATTTTTTGCCCATCTGACAAAAAACATAGGTGTAATTCTGATTCATTCATACTGGGTGGCTATTGTTGTGTTGGGTGTTGTCATTTTTTCATTTGACAGTCTACAGGAAGAGAGGTCAGGGTCCCTGACTATATAGTCAGGTACTGCATGCTTTAAAAATGCTTGCAGCACACCAGGTGAAAATCGCTGCTCTCGGGCAGTGGCAGTTGGAAAGAAGAGGATTTGATGTTTCAGGGATGGGATCTCTGAAAAGGATTTTATCTTAAGACACCCACGAAGCCAGCTTTAGCGGGTTTCCTTTCATTCTATATAGGCTTCAAGGTCAAGTGGATAGCTGAGGAATGCAAGGACACTGGAAAATGCCTCAGCTGGTCTCTCTGGGCTAAGCTGCAGCTGGTGTGTGGCACTGGGGCTGCAGCCCTTTACCGCACACGTTGCAGGGACAGATCACCCTGCCCTGCGAGCGAGCCGTCAGCACTCAGTAGTGCTGGCAAAGCAGAGGGTAGAGCAGTGCCGACAAAGGGTGACATTTCACGTACACGTGTGAACAGGACAGTTACTTACGTGATGATTTTTCTTAGGAGAGGTTTTGTTTTAAAGCTTGCTGGAGTTTGCCGTTTCATTACTAATTGCAGTGTGTGTGCGTGTTAGCTCACGTGCCAGTAACTGGACGTTTCCAGCAACAGCTTCCCTTAAGGTTTAAAAATTATGATTTTCTTTTAATTACTACCCTTCTTAATAGGTGTTACTCAAACAGGAAGGAATACTTCACATATTCTTACCTGTCTTGGATGGCAGAGGTTGTGGAGGCCAGTTGGAGAGATATCTTAACGGTTGTCCAGTAAATACAGATGAGTTTCACACATGGTGTGCGTTGGCGTTTTTACTCTCTACAGCAACAGAGAGGCTTTTCTGTGACTGGGGAGGAATTGTATCAGGTCCTGGCTATGGCGACAGGGTTTCTTCCTTCTTATTGGCTGAAAAAATAAATGAAAGCCATTATAAACAGTATTAAAATATTAGCCATGCCTTCCATACTTAAACACCCCCTTTAAAAATAGAAGTTACACACTCTGTCTTTCACTTCAACTTTTACTTTTACTCCAGCACGAGTGGTTGTAAAATAGGTCTGGTAGGAATCAAACTTTCGGTGACTTGACTTTGCAGAGAGCAATGGTGTGGAGGTGGGAAGTGTGGCTAGATCTTCTCTCCCGCTTGGGGTCAGTGTTTCAGTAGATGCGAGAGAAGCTGGGGAAACAGGACAGGAAATGTCAGCGCTTCCACTAAAGGTCAAGGGAGCATTAAGATGATGGGCTGCATCCCAGACCCAATGCTGACAGCCCTCTTCAAAGGAGATCAGGAGTGTAAACAGGGACTGAAAACAGTTCCCAAAAGGCACTGTGAGGTCAGGAGCGTTCAGGAAAGAGACGATGTGAGGAGGGAGGGGCTTCAGTGAACAGCTCTGAAGTTCCCTTCCAGCCAGTCTTTAACATCAAAGTGCATTTATCTGCCGTAATTGGCAGGTAAAAGTGCAGTGCAGGTGACAACAGGCCTCTGAGAACATAACAGAAATTGCTGAGTTTCTTTAAATCACTGATCTACATGCTTCACTGGAACGGGTCCTCTCAGTCCCAGCTGCAACTGACCCCAAAACCCTGAGGACAGAGGCTGTGAAATCCCTTGTATGGTCTGCAGACCCTAATATGCCCATGCAGTATCTTAATAAACTTTATCAACATCATCTCCACTTTAATTCCTGAGGATATATGAGGTCTATCCAGAAAAAGTGCAGCCACTGTTAATATAATGAGAACAGTTTGTGTGACATCGATGTAACCTGGTGGCCAAGGAGAGTGGACTGGAGTGCGTGTTCATGTACGGTGATGGCTTCACTGTACTAGTCAGTGGGGGTGGAAGATGCCATTGAGTGAGCGTGTGTACTGTGTGGCTGTTGCATTCAAAATGACTGAGAGGGAAGAGCAACAAGTCCACATCAAATTTTGCATGAAGCTTGAACATTCGTCCGTGGAAACCATTCAGATGAGTCTGAAGGCTGCAGCTGTGGGCAACTGGGTACTGGCAGCTCCATCATGACAATGCACCTGCTCGTGCAGCATGTCTCATACAGAGTTTTTTGGCAAAACATCAAATCACCCTGGTGATTCAGCCCCACTACAGTCCAGATTTGGTACCCTGCAACTTCTGCCTTTTCCCAAAACTAAAGTCACCTTTGAAAGGGAAGAGATTTCAGACCGTTGATGAGATTCGGGAAAAATACAACAGGGCAGCTGATGGCAATTGGGAGAACTGTGTGAGTTCCCAAGGTGCCTACTTTGAAGGGGACTGGGGCATCATTGTCCTGTGTACAATGTTACTTGTATCTTGTATCTTCTTTGATAAATGTCTCTTTTTCACAGCACATGGCGGGATACTTTCTGGACAGACTTTGTATGTGTACTTGGTAAATAAGTCAAACAACAAAAGGTAGAGACTGAGGAACAAGCCTCTTCCTCTTCCCCTCTCTGTCTGCTAGACCCCCATTTTTCATATCCCTCCCTGGAGACCACCACTGTTACTCATTTTTTAGACATTCTTCTAGAAATAGATCTCTCCTTCTCCCCCCCAACCCCTCTATATAAAACACACATGAGTATACATATAAATATATAAATATGGAAGGTATATGAACACTTTTTTATACAGGAGAAAGTCAACTGTTCTCTGTCTCGCTGTGTTTCTTGTGTTCACTTATCAATAGATTCTGGAGATCATTCCTCATTATTCTGTGCAATACTCGACCCCTCCATGAAAGACTGCACGACACTCCTTGCAGGGTAGAACCCTAGCATGTGCAACCAGGCCCCTGCCTGACTGGCTTTGGTTTCGTTCCAGTCTTCGTCAGTGCTGCCACAAACGTCTTAGGACAGCTGTCTTTCTACGGGGATATTTCTGAGGGATGCGTTTGTGGACGTAACACTTCTGAGCCAGAATATATGCATCCTTTATTTTAATTGATATTGACATATTTCCCTCCAACTCCTGAGCCACTTTGCACCCTATCAAGAATGTATGAGACCTTGGAAATATTATGTTCAATGAAAGAAGCAGGTCACTAAAAGGCCACATGTTATATAATTCTATTTATATTAAAATATCCAGAATAGGGAAATCCTTAGAGATAGAAAGTAGATTAGCTGTTGCCAGGACTGGAGGCAGGTAACAATGGGGAGTTACTGCGCATGGGTATAGGGTTTCTTTTTGGAGTGACGAAAACGTTCTGAACTTAGATATGGTGATGGTCGTACAACTCTAAATATATTAAAACCCACTGAGTTGTACACTTTAAAAGGGTGAATTTTATGATATGTGAATTATATATCAATAAATCTCTCCTTAAAAATAAAGTACAAGGGCACCCTTTTCCTCCTCACCCTTGGCAGTTTATGTTCCTACTTTTCTCACCATCATTCTAATTATAAAAGACTTTCTCCATTCTTCCTAAAGAAGGAGGACCAAGCAGGAAATAAGCAGGAAGAGCTAACGGGATCTCAGGATTTGGACTGTTAACTTTACAGTCTAAAGACAATGGAAATAACTAAGATGGCAATAATCAGAACAATCAAGTTGTCAACAATTGCCAGTAGATTCAGCAGCTCGGTAGGAATGAGACCTAAAAAATTCCAGAAAGGAATGAAAAACCCATTTCTCTCAGCCGAAAGGATTTTGAAATCTCTTTTTGCTTACTTCAGGACATTGATGCCGTGTCTTCAGAAGCAGACCCTAGTCTAACTCCAGTAAAAAACACACTGAAACCTTATGGAGGTAAAGAAAGTATGGAAGCCAAATAAAAAGTACTGTTTTTGAACACAATTCCAGAGCTACTGATAGGCAGAAAAACTAACCATTGCCTGTCTCTTTTAAAGTGAACTGGTATTTTCATCTAGATGGGTTTACTTTGGATTCCATTTCACCCCTTTTCACCTCTCACCTCCAGATTAACCCTGCTCAATTCTTCTTTTTCTGTGACGTCTTATGTTTCAACCTGCTTGTACCCTGTGGGATTAAAAGCTAAATATTCTTTAACAAGAGTAATCCCCTGAGTGGACATGTTTCTGAGATTGTTAGGCATTTGATCACAAGAGAGAGAGAAAGAGAAAGGAGAGGGAGGTCTGAAAGTGAAGAAAATAGAGAGGTTAGAGATTTTCACCTTAGTAATAATTGATTGCTAAGCGCTCTCAGAACCAATATTTGCATGAAAATAGCTCATTCTTCATTCCCAAGAATAAGCTCATTTTCTCTTTTCCTTTGAGAGATATTATGCCCAAAGGAACTGAACTCCTGGAAGGAGGGCCTCGGTACATTAGACAGTTCCCAGTTTTTGTGACTTTAATAATAACAGCTAGCCCTTACGAACAGAGCATTTAATGTGTAGCAGTCGCTGGTCTAGGTACACTATCTGTATTGGCTCGTTTAATCTTCACAACAACCCTCTGAGGAAATCACTGTTTGTATCATTGCTGTGGACTGCATTATGTGACCCCCCTCCCCCAAAATCACATATTGAAACCCAAACCCCCAGTGTGACAGTACTGGGAGATGGAGACTTAGGGAAGTGATTAGATTCAGAGGTCCTGAGAGTGGTGTCCTCACGATGGGATTCGTATCTTTATAAGAAGATACTAATCTTCTTTATGAGAAGAGACACCCCCTCTCTCTCCACAATGTGAGGGCCCAGCAGGCAGGTGACCATCAGCCAGCCAGGAAGAGAGCCCTTGCCAGCGAATCAAATTGACCAGCACCTTGATCTGGGACTTCCAGCCTCCAGAACAGTGAGAAATACATCTCTGTTCTTTAGGCCACACGGTCTATTTTGTGAAGGCTGCCTAAGCTTATTAACACAATCACCATGTTATAGAGGAGGAAACTGAGCGCAAGAGTGGTTAAGTAACTTATCTGGTAAGAACTAGAAAGACAATGACAGGATGAAAAACCAACTGCATAGTCTGACCCCAGGGTCTGCATTCCCCGCTACTCTGGTTGACTGCCGATGATAAAGGCAACAGTTGCCATGTGTTCTAGCTACTCCTCTTTCTGCCATTTTGAGACTCCAATCTCCCATCTGGACTGGAAAAAGATTGCTCTTGTACCTCCATGGTAGCCCTCTGCACCTTATTTCAGAGGAAGTGACCTCTACTCACCTGTAAGGGCTAAGACTTTGTTTCATTTTTGCACCCCTAGCTCCTAGTGCAGTGCCTGGGTAGGTGTTTAATAAATCTTGATTTGAGTGGGTGTGTGTAAAGAAGAGGCTGTCTAACCCTACAAAACTTTATGAATAAGGATAAGTCATTGCGAGTTTTTGAAAATAAGAATATTCCAACATGGGAGGCTGTTTTGATACTAACTCAGCTAATCAACAAACCTGCTTAAGCAGTTACCCAAGGCCCAACATGAGAGATTTTGTGCTGTTTTGTGATAATCTGAATGGATTGGGGTACGGTAAAAGGGACACCAATTTACTTTATTGCTTTTGGCTCCTTGCTCATAAAAGTTCTATTGCAGGTTGGATTGCTGCAGAAACAAACTCTGAGATTGTACTTAGTGTGCAGGATATTTATTAAGGAGTATCCTTGGGATCCACACCTGTGAAAGGGAGGGGGCTGCAGCAGGCCTGGATGGAGGAAGAAGTGGAGATATAGTGTAGATCCAGTGAAAGTCTTGGCCAACCCCATGGGGAGCTCTTGAACTAAGATGGTCTTTTAGGTTGCCCCAAGTTGAGCCATATGGTCAGGGCTTCATACTTCATCATGACTTAACCACTAGATATGAGCTTCCTGGGAGGGGGGCAGAGTGAGGGGTGGGCAGAGCATGACCTTGGATGAGATGGCTCATTGCAGCTGAGGCATCATTCCCTTGGGGCTGACAGCTGAAGGACATCGACTGACAGACTCCCAGAAGCTGGGGCAGCAGGTCTTTTATTTCAGGGAGATCTGGGTGGTATATCACAGTGTCCTCACATGAACATTACTTCAGAATGAGTGTTTTGGCAGCACAGGAGCCCAGCAGGCAGAGTATTCTCATTATTGCAGAATGTTACTTTCATCTCTCAAGCCAGATTTCCTTTTATGACTCTTGGCAGATGCCCAAAGATCCTATGTCTGTGGAGGATCTTTTTGAAAGGTTTCCACATATGTTATCTCTCATATGAGATTCCCTTCTAAGAACATTGCACCTCCAAAGGTCTAGCTTTAAACTCATTTTCTTATCTTTCCTTCATATCTCAGAGGAAGAATGTCCCCTTATCTTTTCTCAGGTTGATTTCCTTCCTGTACCTTTGACGTGACCCTTTTTAAAAAGTATATGTATATATATACATTTTAAAGATTTTATTTATTTTTAGAGAGAAGGGAAGGGAAGGAGAAAGAGGGAGGGAAACATCAATGTGTGGTTGCCTCTCGCGCCCCCACACTGGAGACCTGGCCTGCAACCCAGGCATGTGCCCTGACTGGGAATCAAAGTGACAACCGTTTGGTTCCCAGGCCCACGCTCAATCCACTGAGTTATACCAGCCAGGGTGGCCTGACCCTTCTTGACAGAGCCTTGTACTCTGAATGATTCTCTCTCAAGCCTCCTCATTTTCTTTCCTCTCCTATGTAGTGTAAGACTCTAGAATATTATCATAGGTGACTGGGTTTTTGTAGGAGAGTAACTTAGTGACAGTGGCATTTTGGAAGGAATACTCTGGCAAATATGTACAAGATAGGTTTGAGAATCTAGGCCTGGAAGCATAATGATCTGCATCTCAGCTAGTGAAATACAATTTAACACGTCATAAACAGATTCTTCTGGGAAGCCCTCATTAATAACCCCTATTTGCTTGTTACTCCATTCAGCTCAGAGTTGCATTGGTAGAAGTCTTATGGTGAAGTAAAAGGGATGTGGGTTTCAGCCCAGAGTTCCAGTGCCAGGAAGAGAAGTTTGCATAACTTTGAGCTATAAACACCAGTGGGGAATGAGGCTGTGGAAGATAGGAAATGCTGGAGTCCCTGGCAGCTCCGGCACCAGGGCAGCAGATTGAAAGGCATTAGAGACATAAGGGGAGGAACTGAATTGTCTGGCATCAGGGTAAGCACTGGGGGGGGGGGGGGTTCTCCCAGATAGAAGTGATGGCAGAGGCCACTGTTCCTTCTCTGAGCCCTCCCCCACAGAGCCACAGAGCCAGCAGGTGGGCACCATATCTGAGAGTCCATCAACCTGATCCACATAATTTGCCCCACCCTGGTGATTCCTTACACCCCTGCCCCACCCAACTTTTGGGCCTATCCAAGCTGTTTCCAGTGGCTTTTCCATACAAATGGCTTGCCTTGGCCCATGCTTCAGACTTTCCTAAATTCTCTCAGACAAGCAGCATCTGGCTTCAGCAAGCCCTAGGCACAGCACTAGGAGCAGCCAGCCTTGGTTCACAGCTTGGCCTCGCCTGGGCACCTCCAAGCCCAGCACAAGTAGCAGCCATCTGCAGATTGTTTTGTAGCTTATGCTGTGTGACCCTAGACTTCTGTCACAGATGGTGGCTGACCTTAGACATGCCAACAGCAATCAAGGCTCAACTATAAGAGGAGGGCATACACAGCCCACACAGTGGGTGCACCTTGAGTACCCAGCTTGGGTAACAGGGAAGGCTGTGCCACTGGACCTTACAGGACACCTACTATGTTAGGCCACTCTACCAAGCCTAGGACACATCGTAGCTCTACCTAATACATAGAAACAAACATGGGAGGCTGCCAAAATGAGGAGACAAGGAAACATGTCCTAAATGAAAGAACAGAACAAAACTCCAGAAAAAGAACTAAACAAAATGGGGAGACAAGTAAGCTACTTGATGCAGAGTTCAAAACACTGGTTATAATGATGCTCAAGGAACTTAGTGAGAACCTCAACAGCATAGAAAAATTCCAGTCAGAAACAAAGGATACATTAATTAAAATAAAGAACAATTTACAGGGAATCAACAGTAGAGTCGGTGAAGCTGAGAATCAAATCAACAATTTGGAATATAAGGAGGCAAAAAACAACCAATCAGAACAGAAAGAAGAAAAAAGAATCCAAAGCGAAGAGGATAGTGTAAGGAGCCTCTGGGACAACTTCAAGAGCACCAACGTTTGCATGATGGAGTTGCTGGAAGGAGAACAGAAAGAGCAAGATACTGGAGATGTATCTGAAAAAATAATGGAAGAAAACTTCCCTAACTTGGTGAAGGAAATAGGTATATAAGTCTAGGAAGTGCAGAGTCCCAAATAAGATGAACCTAAAGAGGCCCACGCCAAGACACATAATAATTAAAATGCCAAAGGTCAAAGACAAAGAGAGAATCTTATAAGCAGCAAAAGAAAAGCAGTTAGTTACCTACAAGAGAACCCCCATAAGAGTGTCAGCTTTCTTAAAAGAAACTTTGCAGGCTAGAAGACACCGGCAAGAAATATTCAAAGTAATAAAAAGCAAGGGCCTACAACCAAGATTACTCTACCCAGCAAAGCTATCATTTAGAATTGAAGGACAGATAAAGAGCTTTCCAGAAAAGAAATTGCTAAACGAGTTCATCACCACCAGATCAGTATTATATGAAATATTAATGGGACTTCTTTAAGAATAAGAAGATCAAAAATATGAACAATAAAATGACAACAAACACATATCTATCAACAATTGAATCTAAAAAATAAAATTAACAAACAGAATAGAAACAGAATCATATATACAGAGAAAATTTTGATGGTTGCAAGATGGCAAGGGAGTCAAGGCATCGGCAAAAAAAGTGAAGGGATTAAGAAATACAAATTGATAGTTATAGAATAGTCATAGGGGTGAAAAGTACATCATAGGAAATGGAATAGCCAAAGAACATATATGTATGAGCCATGAACATGGACAATGGTATGGACTCCCTGGTGGGGCTTGGTGGAGGTGGGCAAAGGGGGAAAAATTAGGACAATGGTAATAGTATAATCAATAAAATATAATTTTTTTTAAAAAAGGGCTGTGGGTTTTGGAGGTCAAGGTTGGTTTTGACTCTTAACTAGGTCATTTCCTAGGTGTGTTGCTCCCTACAGAATATTCTTTACCTTCTCAGTTTCAGTTTGCTCATCTGGAACATGTGGCATTAATAAGACTTCCTCAACAATGGCTGAGAGAGGGTATTGCAATGAGATGACATAGCTAAAGACCCTTGCATGGCCTCTGGCACACAGGAAGCCCCAGAACACATAAGCTCCCTCCCCACTTTAAGGTGGTTCCATTAAAGCAATTGGTTCAGAGAGAGTCCGGAGGGTCAGGTGGTCTTCGCCCCAGCTGTCCGTCTCTGCCCCTCCTACCAGTCTGAATGAATGTTTCTTCTTTAACTCCTTGGTTGTCAGACTTCCATACAGTTAGGTTTTCTGGCAGTTCTGGTTATGTTTTGTTTTTAAAGTTGTTGTTGTCCCTCTTTTGGTTGTGTGAGTAGGCAAAGTGTATCTACCTATGCTTCCATCTTGGCAGGAAGTCTGAGGGTAACCCACTTGGTTATTTATAACAGATAGGCCCAATCACTTTCTAATTTTACATCTAAACCCAATGTCTGAACCCCCATCCTGCATTTAGTGGTGAGACATCACCTCAATTGCAGTTGTACTATGAGCTGGGTGAATGCAAAACTGAACAAAAACAAAAACAAAAACAACGATGTGTAAGTAAACTTTCAGAGATGCTGTCTTGAGTTCAGATGGTTTGTACTAATCCCCTTCATGGATGGCATGTTACTTCTGCAATGACTCCTGGACTGAAAATGACAAGATGGTTTCCTAGCACTGAAAGGGGCCCAACAGGACCTGCATGTCATGTCAGCCTCCCATAGTGTGTCAATGTTGACTAATATAAAGATTTGTTCTCGCTTTTGGAAGTTAAAATACTTATTTTGTAAGCTCCTGAGAATCCATTTTAAGTCAACAAGCAAAGCATTAGCTACAAGGAAGGACGGAACAAAAATAAGCTTTATCATGCATTTGTATCTTAGGCAAAGAATTGGTGAGAACTTTTCCTCGTTTCAGTAGAAACTTCAATCCCTGCAACAGAGAGTTAGGGGACAGCTAGATTAATGCTTGTACAAGCAAAAGGAAATAGAGAGTAAATATAGCTAATCAGATTAATCAGACACGTATTTGTAAGTGAATCTTGAAAAGTGACTTTGCTTTGAGGAAGTTGACTCTTATTATTTGTTTCATGATTGACTGAATTACTCTCTACCTTGCGCATCGCCGGGTTTGTTCTGACACTGATCTGGGAGAGACCCAGGTGTCGGGCCTGGGTCAGGACTCTGGCTTTGCTACCTCCTAGTGGTGAGACTTTGGGCAGGTCATACAATATTCTGAACTCCTTTTCTCTAAGAGTAAAATGAAATTTGTATCCTTACTTCTTTGGGTTATAGTGAGTATAAAATATCATAATGTATACAAAGTATCTGGAATAAAGTAAGTATTAAAAATGCTATACTTCCTCTTTCCTTGCCTCTTAATTCCCAAAATAGCCAATTGTTTTTAGTCATGTGATAAATATCAGTTGTTACCATTTACTTATTAGTTACAAATTCTTGATGCAGAAATTCAATGCTTAGTGCAGCCATCAGCAAGTCTAGATACGAAGAGATGAAATTGCTCAGGCAGTTTAGTTCAATGGATTTGAACCCAGGCTGTACCCTTTATCAAATGTGTGATCTTGGACAATTTACCGAAGTTCTCTGTGCCTTTGTTTCCTCATCCATAAAATGCAGATGTCAATACCTACCTCCTAGCATTACAATGAGTATTAAATGAGTTAATGTATTTGAAACAATTACCATGGTCTTGGCAATGGAAGAACTATGGAAGTGTTAGTTGTTACTATTGCTGACTGTAGATGACATACTTGTGGCTGCCTGCCTACTCACAGCCCCCATCTTTGGGAATTGCTTTCATCCACTACCCCTTCTGTCCCCACTGATGTTTGTATTACATAAATGGATCACCCATCCAAGTCACAGTTGTTTGTATTAGGAGTGGACATCTTTTCTGAGCTGAATAAATCAGAACCCTCTCCTTGGTTTGGGAACATTAAGCAATGGGTTGCTGACCTGCAAGGTCTGAGGCCATTATCCAAGCCCTGGTGGGTGGATAGAAAAAGCTTCTCTGCTGAGAGAGGCAGAAAAGTGAGGCAGATAAAAAAAAAAAACAAAAACCGAGAGGAGAAATTACATTGCCCATAAGAAATGGTGAGAGTCTTGTGAAAATGACTTGGAGGTCCTAACATCAGCCTAGGCTGAACAATCTGTGCTTGGATTTCTATGAGAGCTCCAGATTCCTCCACTGTCACCCTCCAGTTCTCAACGCCCTCTTTGACTGGTTTAAGCCATCCCCATCATGTTAGCCACAAGTGCTCGATAGCCACATGTGGCTCGTTGTGACTGCCATATTAGTGCAGATAGAACACTATCTGATTTGTATTTTGCCTTTTTCTGTGTTACTCCCTGAAGCTGTGATTAAAACACTGAACTTTAGCAGGAAGTGGTCTACATCAGTGGTCTACAAATGTCTTTTGCTCACATAGCTGCAGAATTCTGAAAACCTATGTATCCCCACACATTTTCAAGTTGACATTGTAAAAGTTTTATCTTCCTTTTGTTGGAGAAGAAGAAAGTTTTCTCTACCCTCAAGGTTGGTCTAGTAATCAAATAGACATGAGACAGATTAATAAGAGAAAATAACCAAATTCAATACATATATATGCATGGGAACCCTGCGTACATAAGAGAGTCAGAACCTCCATATGCATTGTGCATGGGAGGTTCAAAGGCAGAAATGAGAATATAAGACATTCTGAGCTAGGGATGAAGCAAGGTACCTTGGGGCTTCAGGAGGTCATTGTGGGCAGAGCACTTGTTCAATAATTACTACTTTGCCCTACGATATAGACAGGTAAAAAGTCATATCTGGTTTTAACTCATATCATGGGCCAGGGTCCTAATTTAAAGTGTTCTAGATAGTTAAAGGGGAGAAAAATTTCTCTTGAGCCCTCAGGGTCTTGGTTGCTTTCACTTCAAAATAATCCTCATGCCACTGAGGCATATCTTGGGGTGGTTTGTTCTAAACCCCCACAATATCATATATCCTAGAATCTAATAGTATATTGATTGATAGATATTATGCATCGTACTTATTGCTTTATGTTATCTACAGCTAAGGAAGTAAAAATACTGTCAAATTGTGATCCACCATCATTGTAAGATGCCCCCCAATTTCAGGGATGTGAAAAATGTGGAAAAAGAGTACCTTAGAATTATTGAAATGCAATTATTACCAAGGAAATATATGATATTTTACATAAAGTAAATATTTAAAAATAAAAATGCTACCTTCTTCTTATAAACGTATCTAATAAATTGAAGCACTATAAGTCTATGACATTCCCTATGGTCCAGTTAAAAAATATAGATAAGCGGGATCTACTTTAGCATTTGGAAATTTTATCTCCCTGCCTCCACCCTTTGATTCTATGTATCCATTCCACTGCCCACACAGATTTTATTCAAATATAATATTTTTTATAAAAATATATTAAGTCTTTTATTGATTTTTCTATCATATGCTTCCACAAGAAAAATACGTATGTGAATTGAAAATTTGTCTTATTCCTTGTATTATAAGGCTTTAAATCTGCACTGTTGAATATGGTAGCCACTAGCCACCACCAGTGGCTATTTAAATTTAAGTTAATTATAACTAAATAAAATTTTAAATTCACTTTCCATCATATTAGCCACAAGTGCTCAATAGCCACACGTGGCTCATGTGACTAACATATTAGTGCAGATGGAGAACACTATCTGATTTGTGTTTTGCCTTTTTTTCTGTGTTGTTATCTTTTTGAGATAATATTGGATAATATTCCAGGTAGTACCCAGAGCACATGCAAACCACTCATCACCAATGGTCAGCCCAAATGTCTGTACTAATGAGACTCTGTATTAGTTTTGTTTTGCTGCTGTAACAAAGATTCATGGCTTAAATAATTTTTTTATTCCAGTTTTGAAGGCAGAAGTCCTAACATTATGGTGCTGGCAGGATTGCATTACGGAGGCTCAGGGGAGAACTGTCTTCCCCATGCCTTTCTTGGCTTCTAGGGTCCGCCTGCATTCTTTGATTCAAGGACCCTTCCTTCATCTTCAAAGCCATCCATGTAGCATCTTCGAATCTCTAACCTTGTCCACCCTCCTTTCCATTTATTAGGAAATGAAAATATAACCCTCGCTTTGTGATTGCGTTGGGCCCACCTGGACAATCCAGGATAATCTCCAGTTCATCAAGGTAACCTTAATTTCATCTGCAACCTTAATTCCCATTAAAACCTCACATATTTACAGGTTCCAGAGATTAGGACACTGGCATTTTAAGAGGCCATTATTCTGCTTACTACAGACCCTAAAATCAGTTTGTCACTAAATTTCCCTTTTATTTTCTGGAAAAAACAAGAGGACCATTTGGTGTTATTATCATTCCATGTTGTTTGCCTGCCAACAATGCACTGAGCTCTCCACTGAAACATATTTAGGAACAATCTTGCTCAATGTGCTTACAAATAGGATTATTGTTAACATTTTCAGTTATTTAACATTTATTGAGCACCAACCATGTGCTAAGTAGTCTTCAAAACATACAATTACTCATGGTTGATGTCCAAAGGGCTTACTACTTAAAAATGAAGCAGACAAGTCTAAAGTTACACAGAAACAAACATCTAATAATAGCAATGCTTTGTGAAAGAACTGACCAACCCAGACAAGGCAGATGTGGTGCTTCATAGTGTCCAAACTCATCTTTACTCCCGTGAGACCTAGAAATGCACACTCTTCCAGAAAATTCACATTAAAACTTTATGTAGACAGGAAAGAAATATTGTATAAATGCCAATTACAAGAAATTTTTTAAAAGTTTGGGACAACTGCCTTGCATTATTTCAGATCTTATGACAAATAAGATCATTTTGGTTAGTAGGATTCCTCTATGAAAAGAAAATATCTCATAAAAGATGCAGCATAAGATTTAATTGCAAAACTGGAGAAAGAAATTTTCAAAAGCTACTATGTATTATGAATGATAAGCCAAGCTCTCAGAGACCCAGAATCATTTAGGAGACTGTTTCACACTATAACTCAACACAACCAAGAAACCATTTCTCCATTTGAGAAAATCGAACCAGCCATTGTGTTAATGTCTTATGACAGTTGGTGAGGTATAAACATGTATACACTACTTGTTCTGATCTACCAGTTAGTTTCCCTGGCAATAACTTGCACTGTGTACCATTTCTAGGGAGGGGGTTGGCAGAGGTGAATTTATTTTACGAATTTTCCCTCTAAAAAAAGAAAATGTGTTTACAATATCATTTAATACATCAATATGTTTTGTTTGATAAACACTAAGGACAAAATCACCCGATTCATTTTTTAAAAAGATTGTATTTATTTATTTTTAGAGAGAGGGGAAATGAGGGAGAGGGAGAGAAACATCAATGTGTGGTTGCCTCTCTCACACCCCCTACTGGGGACCTGGACCACAACCGAGGCATGTGCCCTGACTGGGAATCGAACTAGTGACCTTTTGGTTTGCAGACTGGCACTCAATCCACTGAGCCACACCAGCCACGTCTCACTTGATTCATTTTAATGTTGAACAGGCTGGACTCTGAGGTAAGGTGAATTGTTTAAGGTCATAAAACTAGTAATATCAGAGACAGAGTTAGAATCACAGTCACCTGGGACACCAGCTGTGTGTTTTTCCATTTCACCTGTTGTTCTTTGCCTGCCTCTCATCCTTACTTTTTCTTACTCTGCTCCACCCTTCACCGGTACCCACTTTTTGCCTATAACTCTTTAAAATAAAGAAGAGGAAATATGCCAGGTATCTGTTATCCAAATGTTCTTCTAAGATGCCAGATGAATTGTGGAAGCATCGACCTATAGCTGCAAAGAAAGGCCGAGTCCTGATGCTCCCTGAAGAACAGTGACTTGATGCTCTCCTGTCAGGATGACTGATGAGGGACCTGGCCAATTAGCACTTTGGGCACAAGTATGAGTGGAGCCTCTGCCTGTTCTCACCACAGAGCATGAGGTTCCACTACAACATGACAGCAACTGCTGTGTGTTTTCTGAGATGTGAATTTATGGGCAGATTGTTATCCAAATCAAAACAACTTCATGTTCATCAGGCCATCTTCCCAGAATCAGAGTAGCATGTGGCGACGCTGGAACGTGACTTTTTGTTCTGGGACCTCGTGCTCTTGTTGGAAGGAGACTCCACAGCCAGTTTCACTCTGTACACTTCACTTCAGGCTGAGCACAGCATCTCCAGCCCTCTTTTTCAGTTTGTAAACTGCTTGATGCCACCTCCCTCCGATTGCACAGTGGCTGCCCGGATTTCAATCTACCTCTGTCACTTACCACCTGTCTAAGAACTAGTAACTTTTTAGGCCCCTCTATGCCTTGGATTCCCCATCTGTTAATTGTAGGTAATTTTGGTATTTCTCTCATAGGATTGCTGAGAGGGTTCCATGAGAGATTATAGGAAAAGCACTTAGAAAAAGAATCAGGCATATTACCAGTGTTCAATAAACGATACAGTTATTACAGTTATTATTTATTAGATACATATTGATGGAGCAACTACTGTGTGCCTAGTGCTGAGGAAGGTATGAGGCAGGGCAATTGATAAATTGAGCCTTGTTCTCAAGGAGCTGTTAAGCTGCAGAGGCCTTTTTTAAAAGATAAAGATAATGTGAAAAGACCTAGAAAGCAACTGTCAAAGTAGATGGTGAATAACTTTGGGGGGGCGGGATTTCCAAGCAGACCTTACAGAGGAAGAAAGGATCGAGCAGGGACAGGAACAAATTGACTACACGGCAAAGATGGTATCTTCTGTGTATGTTCCCAGTGCCTCAGACAGGCAGTTCCTGGTCCTTGGTTAGAGTTCAGTGACAGGAGATTTCCAATTGCGTGTAAAATTCATATTTCATTGTGAGCAAAGTAGAGCAGCTAGGCCTAAATTGATTAATTTATTATATCAAGGAAAATCATGTTTTCCATCATCTTGCCACTGTCTGGAGGTCTGGTGTAAAATGTACTTGAGGAGAAGGCAGGCTCAGGCAGTCACTGAACGTATTTTATTTTTTTGTTGTTCTCTAAGGCAAACTATCTGATAGAAATGCAATTCGAGCCACATATGCATTTTTAAATTTTTTACTGGACACATTAAAAAAGGAAAAAGCAGGAGAAATAAAATTTAATAATATATTTTATTTAACTCAATAATTAAAAATATCATTTCAACATGCAATCAATATAAAAATTATCAATGAGATCATTTATGTTTTTTTTTTTTTCCTTTTTGGACTAAGTCTCTGGAATCCAATCTCTAAATTTTGTACTTACAGCACATCTGAGTTCCTACTAGCCGCATCTTAAGTGCTCAGCAACCACATGTAACTAGTGGTTACTTTATGGGATATTGCAAATCTAAAAGTTTTAGTGAAATGAGGTATTAAAGGAAAATGATATACTTGAAAATACTTTATCTCAGAAAATGAACTCACACAATTTGGAGAAAGCCGTATGTCGCACACAGTTCTCTGATGACAGAACACATTAGGATTGTGTCAGTGTTACCCTCTTCAACAATTTTTAAAGAATAAAGGCAGGAGCAAATCTGGTCTGAGGACTTGCTTGCCCTTGTGATTAATTGAGACATATGGGTGAGCTAAAGCAAGATTTCCTCCTACAATCAGTCTTCTACTGACCTTCATTAAGGACACAGGGCATTTTAATGGATGGAGCCTTCACCTTTAATAAGCCTTTACTCTGTTATTTCCTATGGAACCATTCGTTAGATTAACAAAACAATGGGAGCTGGCTAATGACAGAGCTGTGGTCGGAACCCCAGGGATAGCCTCTGTCAGCATTAGAGCCTCAAGGCAAAATGTCACTGGGGCCACCGCAGCCAATCCAGTCAAGAAGACATTGACCTATAATTGGATTCAGAGAGTTCAAGAGCTCAAGAGGTCACAGATGGGGTGAGTGGACCATGCTCTGCATCATCATGTCAGCATAAGAAAGGGATGTTTGAGAGCATAAACAGAGATTGATAGGGGCCAGGGCGAAGCTTCCAGATGATATTTTTCTTGGCCATTGATTACTTTATCTTTGTTTGTTATTTAAATATATTTTTATTTTGGAATAGTTTTAGAGTTATAGAAAATTTGTATGGATGAAAAAGGGGGCTCATAATAAACCTGACAAGCTCACGGTGGGCCTTACAAACTCAGGACCTAACCTAACCACATAGGATGGGCTGAAATAAGAACTTCCTAACAAATAGCAAGTCATGGTAGGTAGCCTTGTCCTGGGCCAGTATCTTCCTTGACAAAGGTCAGTCTTTACCTTCACTGAGCCTGTCTATTGTCTTTTTGCATCTACAACAACATGAATACCTTTGGAATGTCGGAATAATCCCTTTTCCCAGACCCCTCAGGGCACAGTCTCCCCCCAGAACAGGAGGCCACAGAACCCCTCTTGTTGCCTTGTTCTCCGTGACACCGTCTGTGCCACAAATGTTACTTGTTAGCTATCTGTGTGTCTGTTCTACTTTTTATTCAGTCTCAGGGATTTGCTGCTTTGCTTTCTCCCATTTCCCTAATTATCACCGGTCCATTTCATGTAACCCCCTCCCCCAAGTCTTCCCCTCTGATCCTGATATATAAAATAAGTGGTACAACTGCCATTTTCTGGAGCATTTTCTCAATCCGTTGAAATTTTGCTTCCTGGCTGTTGTCAGTTTCGCCCAAATAAACTCAAAAATTCTGTATAGGTTTGGATGTTTCTTACATTGACAGTCGCAGACACAGCACAGAGTTCTCAAACACCCTCGCTCAACTCTCCTTTATAACCAAGGTACATTTGTCAAAACTAAGAAATTCACATTGGCACATTACTGTTAACTAAACCCCAGAATTTACATTGACTTTTAAAAAAATATCAGCAGGAAGAAATGTATAAAACTCAAAGAATCCAAACACCTTTTGATCTTTATTTAAAAACAAGATAACTCCTATCTTGGAGAGAAGAGTGACAGAGACAAAGAGATGACATCGACTTAGGAACTCACCTTCCCAGCATGGACACAGATGAACTTTTATTATTGAAGTCGGATCAAAGCCTACTTCCCTTTGAAGCCTTCCCCGTCTTACACAGTAGTTACTGTTCTAACCCTGGAGAATAAACCTCTCTCACACTTTCCACGCTGCCTTGCCTGGCACTCAGAGATACTCAAATGCTAGCTAAAGAAGGAAAGGGACGTGAACGTTCAAGGAGCAGTTATTTTACAGCTTTCCCTTGCTTGCTTCTTGCTACTCCCCATCTGTGTTCACTAATGTGCTTTCAGAAAGGCCCTCTGAAGGTTTTATGCATGAAGAGTTTGCATTTCCTTTTGAATTATTGGAAGGGAGCTAAGTATCTCTAAAGATGCATAGTTTAGGAATCATTATGGATAATATATCTTAGGATATTTAGGGAAAGCTATTCTTGCTCTCAAATGCATTCGGTGGGAATTGGGTTTACTCAGTTAACTACTGACTTTCAGTGAATATAATTTGAGCAATTGCCATATATTTGGCACTGTTCTAGGCGTGCTCTGAGGGCCACTCCTATGGGAACACGGGTACACAGGTATTCCTGCCTCTCTGTCTATAAGACTCTTAAGTTCCTTTATGATAGGGACTGAGAGAAGTATGTTTTAATCTCTTTCATCCTTATGTTTTCCAAGCCTGAAACAGTCCATCACCCAATATCTAGTAGATGCTCAATAATGTTAATGAGTCATTAATGGACAAATAATTATCGAATAGATAGATGGTTGAATGAATGAATAAATGAGTTAATAGATGAGTAATTCCTAATCACTGCTCTTAAGGTGATTACACTGTAGAGAGGCATAGAGAAGCACGCAAATGATTATAATGCACGGTGGAATGAAGTGAGTACCATTAGAGGTAAACATGCTAAAAGAGAAAAGTGCTGTTTAGTTTTAGGTGAGAATGTAATTCTTGGGAAAATGAGCAGAGGTCAGTGGTCCTTGAGACTGTCCAGAAAAGATGGATAGAATGTGGTAATCAGGAGTGGGATGGGGAATAAGTGAAGACATCCCAGCCTGAGGGAACAGAGTGAAGGAACCCAGTGAGGTGGGAGGGAAATTATTAATAAAGAGTTTAGTTTTTGATAGCCTGAATGGCATTTGTAGGTAAGTAAGGAAAAACAAAACAAGTTTCACAGCCTAGGTCCACATTATGGGCATCCTTGAATTGGAAGAGGACTTGCCCATTTGGAAGTGGTAACAGACACAGACAAATCCCAGGAAGAAACTGGCTTGAGGTGGAGCAGTAAGTTCAGTTTGTATCAGCACATCTTCCAAAAGCATAATTGGTCTAAGGAAAAGATTGGAACTGCAGGAAAGAGAAAAGAACTTGTGATAATATGATGATATAATTTATCATTGAGTTCTGTGATTAGAAATCAGAATTTCCTAATGTTTGTAATCTAGAAGTCTATATCACGTTTAAATCACTATATCTGTACTGCCAATGAAATGCAAAGAACACCATTAAAGCAGTTTTGTTAAATAAGCAATGAAAATAGCAGTAGCTTTTGGACTTAATGCTTTTCCTTTATGTGTTACATTAAACATTATATATCAAACTGGCCTGAGGTTTTGAACAGAAGCTGAATAGTCTATACTTCACACTGTTAGAAATGAAAAATCTGCTGAGTTGCATTAAAACTACTTAAGAGTTTTAACGGATAAAATACGAGCTTCTTGTGGGGGCAAAGCATTCTTAGTTACAGCAAAGAAATCACTCATGAACATCACATTAATGCCCTTTATTTCAAAACTTTCCATTGCAGTGCAGTAACTCTTTGTGCTTCTATGAAAATCTTCTGTGGAAAAAACACACTGAACCACTTCACTGAGTGGTTCCTGTTTATTTCAGTTTACAGGGACCTTCTGCTGGTGTCTCAGTGACTAACTCTGCCAGTGGTAAAACCCCTCAGTTCCCGGCTCCAGGCTTTCCGGGTGTAAAAACAGAGGCTGTCATAGCAATAATTGCTGGAGGTGCTGTGTTTGCACATCTGCAGTGGCCTTCTGAATGGACCTTCAGGCCAGAGTCAGGCAACCCTCCTCTCCCTTTATTTTCACTGTCACATCATTAAAGGAAATGAGATTATGGCACAAATCATCATTCACGTGACTCCAGGATAGAAGGTTATCGAGATATTGCAGAAATAATTCCGTAGCCGCCATGGCCCCTGACAATAATTACAATGCAACCACAGGGGGATCACCTTCTAATAGGCTTTTGTTCAGTCAATTCAGAGTCTGTTGTGTGCTCTGAGTTTGGATAATTAAAGTTGTGTCTCAGAAGCCACATGTGGTAGCTCATAATTATGTAGTAGAGTCTAAGAGGAAACTGAGGTGACTGACACCCATGCTGGAGTGGGGACCAGGACCCTGGTGATGAGAAAGAAAGAAACCAGTCGCTCATTTGGGAACAGGGGGATGGTGTTCACTCCATAGCCTCTATTGCTTTATTTATTTTAAAACAAAAATGAGTAATTATAGCCCTTCCCTGTCCAATCCCTCATCCTCCAGAGGGACTTTCCCTTACCCTTTCCTATTGACTCCAACAAAAGAATGGTAGCTGACTTGGGCAATGAAGAAAATACAAATGGCTTATTTAAATACCATAATGGTTTAATTAGTTAATCATTTGCTTGCTGAGTGATTTGCATAAAAGCAGGAAAAGGCCCATGTTGGAATTTGGCCCCTTTCTCCCCCTGATCCTCACTGGAGAAAAGATCTCAAAATTTGGCCTTATTTAAGCTCTTGAATTTTAAAGAAATGTGAACTTTGGAAAGCTCAGATTTGTTATTTCAAGGACGCACTATTACAAAGGAAAACAAACCCTAAGACCGTATCCCTTTGGGCCATATTTCCCAAATCAGTCCATGGCTGTCAAAGAAGCAAAGTAGTTGATTTTCCCCATGCAGCATGTTCTTGAAAGGCCATTTTCCTGAGCAGGACAGGCAGGGTGCTTTGGATAGTGGGTGCCTTTTCACCATTCTAAGACTGGGTCCCAGATTTTCTAGATTCAACATGTAAGAGATGGCTCTTTTACCATTCCATTTAAAATGTAAAATGTTCGTACAAGACATCTTTTCCTTAAATCTTCAGACCGTTTAAAGATTCTTGGAATATACTTCTAAAGGGCTTTCAATTTCTGAGGCTTAAAAGTTGAATTCTGCTTTATTCTAACACAAGACATCCTTTCCTCCAAGTTTTGCCAGGTAGAGAACAAACCCCTTCATGCTTTCAAACACGAGTCTCTTTTGAAGCACAGTAAATTTATTCTTCACCCAATGCGAGAACAATTGATATTCAAAATGCTGCCCTTTCCTAAGGCTTTGGCTTCATGAAAATGAAACATATTTTGTACCGAGCACCATATGGTGTTTGTGAAGAGTGGACACGCAGATGCTTCCTAATTAAAGCTTTAAAGTTTGTCATGAGAAATGGCAGCCACAGATGATTTTGGCTGGGCGTTCGTATGGGAGGGGTAGGTGGGAAGAGGTCCCGGAGAGTGGGGTGAAGTGGTAGGCTGACTCCCAGCTCTTTCAGACGCACTCTCTGATTGGTCCTCAGGGAACAGATAATGGCAAGAGGCAGTTAATTTGAGGATAATTGAGAGATTTCTTTCCTGTCTTCACACAATAAAATAAGGTGTCTGGGCCTCAGCTGGCACTTGCATTCTGGCAGGAAGAAGAGGGCCCAGAACGGGTCTGCAAAAGCTGCCACCTCCTTTTCACTTCGCACACAAGGCTGGGAAATCCCTTTCCCTGCCTCCAAAGCCGGCCCCCAACTCACAGTTTCAGCCACACGCCCATGTTTATTGTTTCAGCACATCAGACCGTAAACAAGAGTTCCCAACACAGAGGACGTTAGAGGACTAGGGATGGTTCATTCTTCTGCAAAACAAGGGCTGTGCCTCTAAATGCACAGGCTCACCAACCAGCCAGAAAAGGAGCACCCTCTCAGACAGCAGGTTTTCTTCCAGAAGGTGAACTTGTTTTGTGAATTTTTTTTTGTCTTTCTCGGCATTGTTGCTATTATGTGCAAATCTTTCCAAACCACTGAAGTCCAGGAATACTAAGGGACTTTCTCAGTGTATTTTACACACTCATCTGCACACATTTGTGCAGACAGTAACTACCTACCAGATATGAGGAATGGTCTTAAATGAGCTTCCACAATTTCCTCAGTAAGCTCCATTAAAGGGGAAGAGAAGAATCATAACAAGTAAAGGGCTTTCCCGACCCCCAGAGCCCCCCACCCCCAACCTGGGACCCTTCCCTCTGTCCTGCCTACCTCTCCGGATCTTTCTAATTCTCTTTTAGGGCAGCTTGCTTATAAATTCTAGGAAAATCTTAAACCAAGTATGTGGAAAAATAATCTAGTTTCCTCTTTTAATACATACACTTGAAGAATGACTGGAAATTAGGATTACGTAAGTGTGAAAAGGAATGCCGCTCTTTTCCTCAGTGCTGGAAAACCTAATGGTGACAAGCTTATGGGTATAGCAATGATAAAGAACTTTAAAAAGTGGGGAAACTGTAATAGCATAATCAATAAAAAAAGTGAAAAAAAGGTGAAAAGAGCCAGATTCATCAGATTTGTTTCTCATCAGTAAAGCCCTAAGAAAAGATGTGAGGGAGTGGACACCCAGGCAAAGAGAGGCAGGGGACGATCTGAATGAGAAAGCCAGTTGGGGGAAGCCCAGTTAGGTGGTTAACACAGGATGGCTGGGGGTCCTTAAAGGTCCTTACACAGCTGGGTTTGCTAATCTGATTTAAAAGTGAAATCTATTTTTCTGTTGTTCTGGTAAATTGGGGCCAAGTAAATTCTCCTTCCCTCTCAGCACTGAGACCCACCAGAGGGCTGTCTTTAAGTTGCTCCTGGGGAACCACGGTCATGGAAATATTAGTTTATGTTGTCATTTCTGTGTTGTAATGACACAGAAAACACAGGATGGAAATAGAGTGCCGGGACCATGGAAATAAAGAAAGCAAAGAGATGAGATCCAAACTTACAGAGAGATTTCCAATATAAACCAACAAATGTTTAGTATCAACAATAGATAAAGAATTAAAAGCCATGAAATCACAAAAGAAAAATAAAGAGCCCAATAGAAAAACCAGGTCAATGACAGAAATAGACATCTTATGGTAAAGGAAACACAAATGATGGATATACACAGGAAAAAATGCTCAATTTCACAAGTAGGCAGGAAATGTAAATTAAACCCAAATGGGAACCTTTTTTTATATCCATCAGATTGGCAAAGAGTTGAGAAGCCTGACAACATCAGGTGCTGATGCAGATGCAGATGGGGGATTGCTTACACACCCTGCAGTGTGTGTACATTGGTACCACAACACTGGAAAATGAGTTGGCTTTATTGATACACCTGGTAACTCTGTTCCTGGATGTATCCCCTAAGTAATTTCTGGCATATCTACAAGAATGGTCATAGCACACTATTTGTAAGCAAAAATCTACCCAAACAACTCAAAAGTTCATCAACAGGCAAATTTAAGAATAGATCGGGATAGTAGAGTATTACAGAGCAGTGAAAATGAATGCATCCGAACTACATACATTATGCAGAACCTCACAAATAATATTGAGTAAAGAAGAAAAAACAAGTTTTACAAGATTGCATGCAGTGCAACGCCGTTTTCTGAAGCCCAAATCAAACAATACGTTATTTAAAAGTAGTTGATTCTTGTTATTCTCAGCAGTTAAGTTCTTTGTAAAGTTACAGTGAACATGTCCTTATTTATGAGCTTATGAAACTCTTTTCTGAGTTAATTATTGTATTGCTTTTCTTTTGCTTCGTTTTCTATGTGTCTATATTTTAAAAGTTAAAATTTCAACAGACCTGTCATATATTGTTTTGTTTTCCAAAACACCCATAACATTTGATACTAGTTCATTTTTCCCTCAGGAGACCACCTTCTTTGAACATCCCCCGACCCTTATGGTTTACCAATCTTTCTGAATGCATAATTAATTAAGCATTGTGACTCATGGGTTGACGCTATAATTTTCTTTTCTTTTTTTCTCTTCTATTTATTTGAGTTTGAATGCAACTTTCCGGGAAACTCTTGTCTTAGCTCAGGCAGCCACAACAAAATACCATAAACTAGGTGGCTTAAATAACAGGAACTTATTTCTCTCAGTTCTAGAAGCTGGGGAGCCCATGACTAAGGTGCTAGCCTATTCAGTCCCCTGGCAAAGGCCTTATCCCTGACTGGCACACGGCTGCCTCCTCCTTGCATCCTCACGTGGCAGAGAGAGGAAACTCGGATGTCTCTTCCTTTTCTTATAAGAATAGTGATTCCATCCTGGGGGCTCCCTCCTTGTGACCATATGTAATCCTATTCACCTCCTAAAGGCCCCACCTCCTAATAACATCACAGTGGGGGATGGAGCTTCAACATATGACTTTGAGGGGCTGGTGGAGACATAAACGTTCAGACTATAACAATTGTCTTGGCTTCATTGTATAACCCTTCTATTGAATTTTACATTTCAGCTCGCCTATTTCTAATTTCCAAGACCTGTTCTTTGATTGCCCTTTTCCTTGCCTCCTGTTTGTGATTGTTGATGCTATCTTCTTGATGTGTGGATCTTTTAACTCCTAGGCCTGGAGGTGACACTGTAATGAGATTCAGGGCAAGGGTCCCCTGAAAATAGGAGAATAAGCCCCACAATCCTTGATTGGCGGAGGGGAGCAGTGGCTGATAGGGCATTTAAGATACACTGCATAACAATTGCAAGTTAATAGCTGTGCCTTCCTGAAGGGAAGAGGGCTGCTGCCAGGGTGAATTGTGTATGTGACTGAGGGAATGCTCAGGGACTTGTGACACAGACTGGGGAGCTCATGTAGTGCCTGCTTGAGAGGCTGGGGGTGGATGCCCATCCTGGATGTCCGTGCGTCCCTGGGAACTTTTGCCCTGACTAATAATAGCAGCCAAAACAAGGTAAAAGATACGGGGGAACGGGCAAAAATGGCACATCATAGGAGGGCCTGGATGTGAGGTCACATAGGAAGTTCTGGGCTGAGCATTTAAATGGGGGCAGGCTGAAAGAGGAGAAGCCACGTGATCTGGAGTAAGAGAGGAGGTACTTCTGCTTCTCTGAAGGATGTATGGAGAAGCCACTATCTTGGGACATGTGCCCCTCTGGACTTCACCATGACCCAGTGTAACATAGCATATATTTTCCTGAACCACTCCATGGAGGCTGAGAACAACACACCCCAGGTGCTGAAGGAAAGAGTGACTACGAGAGGATGGCGACTCTGAAATCCACAAGTGCACCTTCCAGAGAGGATGGAGATCTGTTTGCATGACTGGCTTAAGGACAGATAAGGACATGGGAAACTTCTGGGCATGGTTTTAGCTTGTAGCCTTTTAGGGGAGCAAAGGAGGCTCTGGGTCTCATGGGAAAGGAAGTCTCTGAGGAGGAGTGCTCTTGGCTCCCCGCAAAGGTTGGAACCCTGTTAATAAAAACCTGTTTTCTTTAACACTAATTGTTGAGTTGTATGTAAAGGCACCAAGTGGCCGAGCCGTGGTTTGCTCGGTACACCACCAGCCACTCTGCTCACATTTCATTGGGAAAAACTAGTCATATGGCTCCATGGGGCATCTCTCTGGGAGCAAGAGGCTGGACAATGTCATCTGGCGGGATGTCCAGGAAGAGAGGACATTAGCAGCTTCTTTCACAGAGGATTTCCTTCTTACCTGAGGATCCCTGGTTCTCTGTTCATTTTTAATAGTGAAGCACTGAAAACCGTGTTGCAAGCTCTCTATGTGGAGGCAGCACATGTCCTTTCTTAACTGAAGATGATGTAGTGTCGAGTTGGGTTTTTTTTGTTGAGGGGAACCTCAACTATCCGCATCTGAAGCTGTTTACTAATGAGGCAGGAGTTTATTTTGCAGAAAAGAATCCTCTACTCGTCTGTCTGGGGGTGCATTCCTGAAGCAGAAGGAAAAGAGAGTTTGGGGCTTCTCACAGTTCATAGCCAAAATTTCACTAATTCTCCTGAATTGGTAGTCATGCTTCACTCCCACCCATTCTGTATCTGATATCCCTGAATCAACATTCTTCTGGTTTAGTTTATCCAGAGACTAAACCTCAGCTTTCCTGTTGGAGTGAGGAGAGGCTACGAGGCAGGGCTGAGAATCCAACAGCTCCCTGTTAAGACTTCAGTCATTCCTCCTGTTTCCAGCTCTGCATCTCACTCCGCCCTTTAGTAATACTGTTGACATGGAGTCCAGGCCTGCCTGTGTCCTGCAGCGTAAATGGTCTTTGGGGTATTTACCATAGCAGCCCTTGGGATTGTAGCCTCCTATGCTGTGAAAATTCATTACATTGCTTCTCTGCTATCCTCCAAAAATTTTGTTTCAGTCTCTTATTTGTTCTTGTCTATCTCTCGTTCTCTTTGTCCCTATAATTGCATACTTCTAAAATTCTTTTACTCTTGTTTGTTTGTTTTTCCTGAACAGGTTTTATTACACAGAGGGCATGGGGCTCAGTCCTTCTTGGCTGCTGCCTTCCTCATGGCTGCAAGGACGTTGCTCAGCTCCTCTCTTCCTCTTGGCACGGATGTGTGTCCCCACCCTTTTCTTGATGAATTTCATGGCCCTCTTGTCCTTAGAGACCTTGAGCAGCTCCATGGCGCGGCGTTCATAGGGGGCAAAGCCACACACCTCTCGGATCATGTCCCGCACGAACTTGGTGTGCTTGGTGAGGTGCCCACGGTGGTGGCTGTGCCTCGGCTTGCTCACGTTCTTTGTCACTTTGTGGCCCTTGTTGAAGCCCACGGCCATGGGGTTTTAAATGGGTTTTGGAAAGGAGATGATATAAATACATGTGGTCGATATGCCATACTCAGTGAGAAGTCTGTAAGTAATTTTGATAATGGATGACTTTATAATGCTTAGTATAAAAAAGACAAGCTATATCAATAGTGTGATTTCAAGCATGTTATAATGAGTAGGAAAATATAGGAAGGAAAATATCAAAATGTGAATTTTTATTGCTTGCATCTGACTGATGGAATAATGGTGATTTTTAGTTTCTCTTTAATCTCCAAGTGTCCTTATTGAGCGTGAATGAGTTTTTGTAAGCAGAATAAATATTTAAAAATTTTTTCAAGTGAGAGTAAGAACACAAAGGGAGAAAATGTTAAGAAGAAATTAAAAGTCATCTTGGTTGGAAGTGTTTTCCTCTGGGCACAGTGTGCACGTTCCCAAGTGGCTGCTGCTGACTCTATCACCAATGAATGTTAGGGACACACACGTAATGTATTTATGATACTAGCATTTAAGATATGTGTTAGCAATATGTCACCCTATTTATTATCTAATTATTATAGTGATCAGGGAGGTGTTATTTTCTCCCCCATTTATAGATGAGGAAACTAAGGCACCCATGGAGCCTCATGGTCCTCTGCTGGTCAATGACAGAGCCAGAGTTTGGATGCACCAAGTCTCACCCTAGAGAGGCACCCTAACCATTGCATTATAGTCTGTTATCATATATATATATATATATATATATGATATATATATCTGTGTCTATGTCCTTATCTAACTCCTTTTACATGTGTGCACTTATGTCTGCACATGTGCTTATACAGTCAAGAGTGTGCATCGTCTCTTGAATGAATTGAAAGTGAGGACAAGAAAGGAGGTCAACGGGGCATCTCTCGGTGAGCTGTGATAATGAACACCAGAGGTGGCTAGACAACTGCTGAGTCTGAATTCTCATCTCCTCTTCTTTCTCCCCCTCTTTCCCATACCAACAAATAGTCTCCCACATATGGAATAAGAGAGCCCTGGGCTCCTGAGTATGTTCAAGAAATAAACAACACTCACACCTGTTTCGCCTTATGTTTACTGACAGCGCTGAAGGTACCAGTATGGCCCAAACTCTTTGTTTTGAGTATGGTGGGTGGAGGCGACTTCTTACCAGCCAGGATGCATTAAAAGTTCATGGCAGCTGTGTAGAAATTACTACAATGTTTCCCATTAAAGACAGACAGTTTAGACTCCCCAATATTTACAGGAATGTAGGAGTTTTTGATGCTGTTTCTTTCCATTCTGTTGTTTGAGAGATCTAATTAAACAATACCACATGTAATATTCCCCAAGGCCCTAAGAAGGAAGAAATTTGAATGATTTGGGATGGCCTGATTTTCTTTAAAGGTGCTCACACGTTTTTAAGACTTTCTTATTGGTAGTAATTCCTGATGTGTAGGTGCTATTCCAAATGTATTCCTTCCCTCCCCTCCCTGGGAACACATACTTGATTCTGCTTGACAAAGGATTTATTATGTACAGCTTTTGTCTATATGGTTCTCTTTTGCTTTATGAAAGAGTACTTCCCCAGGCTATTTTTTCTCCTTTAATGCAAGCTTTATTGAGATTCACCCATTCAAAGTATATAGTTGAATGATTTTTAACATATTCTCAAAGTTGTACAATTATCACCCCAATCAGGTTTAGAATATCTTCATTACTCTGAGAAACATCAGAGTCAAAGGAGAAGACATATGGACAGTTACATGAAATCCACTGGTGGTAGTTAGGGAGGCAGAAGAAAGCAAAGTGGTGAGACCTCTGAGATTGGATAAAAAGTGAAATAGGGAGGCACACCCTTCTTTTACACTGGCGAGTACAGGATAGTTAGCCTGCACAGCACACATGAGGTCTGTCTGGAAAAAGTCCAGCCATTGCATAACAAGAACGGTTTGCGCAACTTTGATGTAACCTGGCAGCCAAGGAGAGCAGACTGGAATGTGCACGAGTGAACAATGACGACTTCACTGTACTAGTCAGTGGGGGCGGTAGACACCATTGAGTGAGCATGTGTACTGTGTGGCCATCACATTCAAAATGACTGAGTAGAGCAACGAATCTGCATCAAATTTTGCTTGAAGTTTGAACATTTCTCTGCAGAAACTATTCGGATAATTTAGAAGGCTTTTGGGGAGATTCAATGAGGGCAGCACAAATAAAAGTGAGGCACAAATGCTTTAAAGACGGCCAAGAATCTGTTGAAAGTGATCCACATTCTGGAAAGCCTGCAACAAGCAGAACACCTTAGAATGTTGAATGTGTATGGGCTGCAATCAACAAAGATTGGTGACTGACAGGGTAAGAACTAGAAGCTGATCTGGGGATTCCCAAAACTATTGTGTCTGAGATTTGGATGCAGGATCTTGCCCTGAAACGTGTCATGACAAAATTTGTTCCACAGCTCCTGCTACCAGAGCAGAAGGAAAATTGTGCTACAGTTGCTAATGACTTAATTCAAACTGCTACCAACGAACCAGATTTCCTCAAGCAGGTCATAACTGGAGATGAATCATGGATCTATAGCTATGATCTGGAAACAAAGGTCCAGTCATCCCAATGGAAGTCGCCTGGTTCTCCATGCCTGAAGAAGGTGCGGCAAGGTTGGAGCAAGATCAAGACCATCTTAACTATGTTTTTTGATTGGGAAGGTGTTGTCCATCACAAGTACGCCACTCCAGGCCAAACAATTAATAAGAAGTTCTACCTCAATGTTCTTCGTCGATTGAGAGATGCAATACAACCAAAATGGCCACAGCTATGGGTAACTGGTGATTGGCAGCTTCATCACTACGATATGCCCGCTCATGCATCACATCTTGTGCAGAGTTTTTGGTGCCCTGTGACTTCTGGCTTTTCCTAAAACTAAAATCACCCTTGAAAGCGAAGAGATTTCAGACCATCAGTGAGATTCAGGAAAAATACAACTGGGCAGCTGATGGCAATTCCAACAAAGGATTTTGCAGAGTGTTTTGAACAGTGGAAGACAGGTTGGGAGAACTATGTGAGGTCCCAAGGTGCCTACTTTGAAGGGGACTGAGGACATCATTGTCCTATGTACAATGTTTCTTGTATCTTGTATCTTCTTCAATAAATGTCTCTATTTTTCATAGTACATGGCTGGATACTTCTGGACAGACCTTGTAGAGATGGCATTTGGGCAACAAGCTAACAATGAGGGGTTCGTGGTCTGCTATCCCAGTGGGAGACTGTGCCCTGAGGGGTCTGGAAAAAAAGAGGCTTACTCTGACATTCCAAAGGTGCAAAAAGACAATAGACAGGCTCAGCGAAGGTAAAGATTGTGCTTTGCCAAGGAAGATACCAGCCTAGGACATGACCACCTGCCATGACTCACTTTTCGTTGGGAAGTTTTAATTGCAGACCATCCCGCGTGGTTTCCTTTGGTCTCCGAGTTTGTAAAGCCCACCATGCAGGCCTCCCCTGAGCTTGTCAGGTTTAGTGTGTGCCCCTTTCTCATCCACACGATGTTCTTGGGGCATGTCAAAGAGACTCTGGAGCCAACTGGCGGAGCTCCCCACAAACAAAGCTGAAACAATTTGAGCAACAGAATGAAGATGTGTTGGGTTAAAACTCAAAGTATAAAATAAAAAATAAATATCCATGAGTTTGTACCAGTATACAAGTCAATAAATGATGAAGTACACAAATGAGGAGAAAGACAAAGGTTTGTTACAGAAGCATTCCAAATAATTTAATAGTGCCTATTGACAACACGTTGTCATCCTACCTTCCTGTGCTTTTCAAAGTGCGGTTTCCCTTCCTGGTTTGAAGCCTCCAGCTGTTTAATTCGGTGCCTGTGCTCTCACACTTTGCTTCTTTCTTTGTTCCCCACGTATCGGTCATACTTTCAGGTTTTCTTCCATGTCTCAATTTTTTGTTGAAAACTGAACATTTTTAGGAAACATATTGTAGCAACTCTGGCTACTGATCTCTTTCCCCTCTCTGGGGCTTATTTTTGATGTTATTTACTTGTTTATTTGGCTGGCCCATTGTAGCGATGTCTGTCTCCTCCATAGCATGAATCTTATGATGCCACTTCTCAGCAGGTGGGGCTTTGCTCAGTAGCACACCTTCACCTGGGGATGACCATGGTTAAAGCACGACTCTTTTTGACTGTCCCCCCCACCCCTTGGTTTATCTGTTAAGATGTGTGTCTCACTTGATATCCCATCCCCATGACAGTTTCCTTTCATTGCTGGCAGATTGTCCTGTTGTTTTTGTCTGGGGCACGAATTGCTCCTCCTCTGATCCTGTTAAATACACCCCCATTTGCAGGGCCAGTCTTTGAAGTTTGTTCTGACCACAGGTAGGTTTTCTTGGCTACCTCTTTCCCCTGTTTTTTCTGGCGAACTAGCTGACCTGCAGTTTAATTTGTTGTTCTCAGGGAGCTACCAGCCACCAAAACTTCCAGTGCTTTTGAGAACACCCCTAGGCTTGAACCTCCCACACTCTGTTTCAAATAAGGTCAGTTCCTTTGGGAGGAAATTCAGAGCTCTCTGTTCTTGTGGTCTGCATTATTATCCCTTGGCAAAATCTCCGAGCCACTGCTGGGAAGAGGGTGAGAGACTCCTAACAGCAGGGTGCTGGGCAGGGGCAGTAGCTTTTGGACTTCTTGGTTTGTTTCTTCCAGCATGGAACCTCCACAGTTAGCTGAGGCAAAGGTAATTGGGGCTCTAGTATTCTTGGACTGCTATGCCTGAGTTATGACCTCTCCTTTATGAGTGGAGGGTTGGGGGAAGGAAGGAAGCAACCTCTTAGCCACACTTGCCAGGAACTTACTTCCTACAAGTCATAGCTGAAGGGAATGAGAAATGCCCGTGGCCCTTCCCTCCCAATGAGACACTGTATCCCTAGCCTGGCAGAAAAGGGAAAAGGAATCTCCTTTTTCTTGGCCACATCTCCCCAGAGTGGAGCTTCCATCTTTCTGAGCTTCTGGAATGCGGGAGGAGGGAGAGAATGGCTTGTGGCTCACGTGCCACAGACTCTGTTCTTACCAAGACGTCGTAGAGTTTCTTGAATAAATGCTTCTAAATTCGCTGTTTGCCCTTAGGATGATTTCCAGGGAGTTTGTGTCATCGCTTTTCACAGTAGATTTTCCTTGTCATGGTTGTTTTGCTGGGGAAGGACTCCATGGAGCTCGTCAGCACCATTCTCTAAGTGGAATGCCTCTTATTTTCCTACCCTGGGTCGAAACCATTTATTTTCACCAACTTCCTGGTGTTAAAAGTCTGTCTACCTATCTCGATATGAATCCAGATTTTCTATATGACAGTCCCTAAGAAAAGTGAACTGGAGCCACAATTTGTACCGGAAAAAAGTGGTCCAGTTCAGCGCATTCTACCCCGATAGCTCTGCCTCAAGTGCACAGTCGCACCACTGTGGCCTGTTCAATGACCAGACCCCCCAGGAAGGCTGGGCATTCAGCGATGGCAACCGTTTTGACTGAGGTCACACGTCCAGGGACCCTCCCCTAGTCCCTCCCAATTAACCTAAATTCATAGACCATTTTTATACATTGTAGAGCATGGGATGATTTTATATAGTACATGACTAACATTTGTTTGGTTGGTTATTTATAGGTGTACTAAAAAATTTATATAAAAAGATGAATAAGTGTAAATATAGGTTTACATTTATAGAGAGAGTGCTTCTTAACACACATAGAGCAAATATTGCAGTATTTTCCTTTCAGAAACCAGTGAACACATCAGTTCAGACTCACACATTTCCAGGAAGGTAGAAGGTCTCCGATACTGTTTTTCTTTCCAGTTTATTGTTTCAGTGCTCTAATTAAAGAGTGCCGCATCCATACTTTGTTTTTCCTCAGAAAACTTGGGTGAGATTATGCGTTTTAAAAGTGATATATGCACAAATACACACATACAGAGCACACACCACAACAGGAATTTCACAATCCTGTTGCTTAGAGAAGGCTAAAGCAGCTTTTATCCAAGTAGACCAGCTTAACAGTGACCCAGAGACATAACAAAATGGTGAAGATGAGACGAAAATGTTTGAATTTTGAGAAAAGGTGCTAGACATCAGATAAAAAATTTGCATAATGCCAAATCTCTTTAGACAAAAAAAATTAAATTGGTTGTTTTACTATAAGCGTGACAGGAAGGTGCATTCAGAATTCTCTCTTGTAATTAGTTACACTGGACAGCTTAGAAAGCAGGGCCTTAGATGGACAAAGGGAGAAACAATGTTTCCTCTTCCATCCCCACAGCCTTCTCGTTTGTAGCTTCAGGTACCGCTGATCTTGTCCTTTTCATCCTGTGCAGAGTGCTGTGAGGATTGGCACCAGTCAGCAGAAAGCCTGCGTCAAAGGAGGCAGCTCTGCAGGCCTCTGCTGACTTGTGAGAGGCCGATTGGGAGGGAACCAGCAGAGCCACAGGTCGGATGGATGCACATCTCCCGGTCAGTTGCTGGTAATATCATCATTTCCAACTTTGAGAGCAATCTACCAGACAAGGCTTGTGACTGTTGCCAGGGGCTGGTTGCCATCTAGACTGCTTATGTATATGAATTCAGTGCATTGATTTTTTTTGTTGTCATCTCGTTTGTTTTAAAGTTTTTATCCAAAAGAAGTTTTCAAGTTTATGAGTATGTCAGAGCAGGCTGCCAGGGCAATAGCTGCTACTATCCCAGTTCTGCGTGTCTCGTGGCAGCCTTAGGCACGGTTTCCCGATGACACTGATGGTAGACCTCTGTCCCTGTGCGCCTCCTCCTCCCTCTCTTCCTGCTCCTCCCCCAAGAAGAGGGTCAAGTTTTAAGGAAATGGACACATTCAGTTCCCTATGCCCCAAATTTAAAACAAAGAGGAAATGCTGAAAACCAACCTTCAGCAAACTTGATCAGAAATGTACTTCCTCTCACCCCTTCACCCCTCAATTTAATGCCACCTGTCCTTATTTTTTTTTTTTTTAAAGTTAAAAATTCCTTAATTTTTTATTCCTGGTACCACTACCACAATTTACAGGGCAATATACCTGATGTAATGAAAAGAAAAAGAAAAAGACAAAGCTACAACAGATAAAAGACCTCAGGAATGTACATCTAATTGACACTACATTGCATTAATCAATAGCTGCACTTTTTGCAAACTGTGGCTATGACAGTCCTGA
>VMDR010008742.1:0-35610 GCA_007922815.1 Macrotus californicus | reverse complement strand
ATGCTCATTCACAGATAAGAAAACTTAGCTCAGATCAGGAGCCTGCACAACCCTAAGCTTACAGTTAAGAACAGGACTGGCTTTGCTTCCTGACCTGTTCTCTGAGCCTGTCGTCGTAACTGTGACACTATGCTGCCTTCTTTCTAAGGTGCTCGGATTTTGTGAGCAGCTATATTCATGACTCGTCATGATTTTAGCAGAGTTATAAAATTAAATGTCTACAAAGGTAGGCAGGTGGTGGAAAGGTGTGACATAGGTACAAGGGACAGTGAGGACTGGCAAGAAGGTGGCTAACTGGAGGACAGGGTCTGTCTGAAGGAGCCAGCTGCTACCCAGCTCCAGCCCACACTAGCTACATAGACAGCAATGCTAGAGAATGTTACCAAATCTTTTGGTAGTTTTCAAGAAAAGAGGAAAGACTCAATTTTTATGAGTCTTTTTTAGAGCCTTTTTTTTTTCTTAGAGCTGCTCATTTTTAAATGCTGGCAACTAATTTAGATTTAAAAAGAAGCACTATACAGGCCAAAAAAAAACAAAACAAAAAACAACCATCTGAAGGCTGAATGTGGCCAATATGTAATACGCTGTAGGGATTCTGATGATGAATGACTCCTTTCTGAGAGGTTCTAGACTAGACCTCCTGACACGGAACGATGTCAAGTATCCTCGGTACTGGCTTCATCCTACACGCCCAGGCTTGGTCTGTCATCTTCAGCACAAGTCACATGTTTTAAGACTAGTTCAGGTACAGGAAAGGTCACTCACAAATCACTTCCCAATCAACCAGCGCCTCTTCTCTCTCATGGTCTCTCTCTGTCTCCCCCACCCCCACCCCCTTTCTCTTTACACACGCACGCGCTCCCATCATTCAAGTCTGCAGCTATCAAGTTTAGTCTTCGCGCGTTCCTTTGCAGCCCTTTAATCAACTTCTGTTTCGCCCTCCTGTGAATTTTTCAAATCCTTCATATTCCTCCTCAGTTGAAGAAACCAAAATTGGATACAGAGTTTACAGTGCGGTTTTACAAGTCCTGAGTCAGATTTAGGTCTCACTTTCCATGTTTCTGTGAAGATCCTCTAGTAATTTTCAGAAATTTATAGATACAGTTTTAAATAGCTGGAAGAGTACCTCTAGGACTTAAAAGGGAAAAAATTCTTTTCAGTAAGAGTCTTAAAGTGTGTTTCTTTTTTTTAAGAAAAATTTTTTTTTTATTTTACTTATTTATTTTTAGACAGAGGGGAAGGGAGGGAGAAAGAGAGGGGGAGAAACATCAATGTGTGATTGCCTCTCATGCGCCCCCCACCAGGGACCTGGCCCACAACCCAGACATGTGCCCTGACTGGGAATTGAACTGGTGACCTTTTGGTTCACAGGCCTGCGCTCAATCCACTGAGCCACACCAGCCAGGGTTTAAGGGTTGTTTTAAGGACACCAGAAGAGTATCAGCACTGTCACCATTCTTCAGGTAGGAATTTATTGAAAACTATGAATTCTAGATAATTTTTAAAGTTTTGGACATAGAGATCATTTAATAGGTTGACTTTTAAAATGAAGTAGTAGCATCAGTAACATTTACTTTTATAATTCCTACAAAATGTTAAGAAGTAGAAAACTGCTTATCACACTGATTTTGAACCTGCACTTCAATATCTGAGGGGAAAAGCTGGACGAGTTTAGAGTAGCCTCAAAATAGATTACAGGACGGGAATGTGTCCTTCAGTTAATGGCTGATTTCTTAGATCTTTCTTCTGCTTTCTCTTCCTCCTGTATTTCTGATGCGCAAGTTTCTCATCCTCACTTCAGTTCCAACCAACTTTTCACTGCAGCAAATTCAAACAATCTTAAGCTCAAAATGAAGACTCACCCTGATCTGTAAGAGATGTACTGTTCAACAGCCTTCAGTGTTTTCCTCTACTACGACGTTTATAGGGTCCAATCACATCAAAGCCGAAGAAGTAGTAAGTTCATCAACATAAGCTAATGTTAAGTGGGAGCTCCTGTTTGGTTTGCACATCTAATCTGAAAACTGTGTAACTACAGGCTTTGAAAAACTCTTCGGTAGAAAAAGGCAAAGAAAATTGAAACCATAGTTCCTTTAGTACACCCTAGTCACCTCAAATGTGAATTTCCATTTATTTGCATTTCATAACATTTCTGAAACTGCAGTGATTATAAACAATTCTTAGTCTATCATTCCAAGGAGTCCCAATCAAGTTAAGTTGAAGCCATGTTGTGACTGAGATTCTGGTATGCATAAAAATTTTATTTTCATGTAATCTACCCCACTTCCCTTCCTAAGTCATTTGGGTACTTTACTTCACCTGCTGAAATGCCTTCAAAAACCTTATCTGAAGACATCATTCAAGGAGCTTTCTTATCTCTTTCTAAATTCTTTAATGCAAAAGTCAAAGTGAAGGGTACTCCGTGTTTTTAATAAGCTAACAGTTGCACACATGGGCAGCCAAGGCAAGATTTGTAGGAAGTATTTTTACTCACAGTTCCTCTCCTTGTTTGGCTTTCTTGTCTGAGACCAGATAGACAGTTCCAAAACTCCCACTGCCAAGTCTCTGTTGAAGCACATATCTGCTTGCGATCACGGTCTCTGGCCCCCCGGAAGTGGCTATCGATCCACTCACATATTTGGCAGCTTCTTGGAATTTCAGCATTGCTCCAAACATGAAATAACTGGCTTCTTTGTTCATAGAAACTTAACATTCAAGTCTCCTAGGAGATGGTCAAACTCATCCAAGCAGCATTGGTCAGTGCCTTAAAGATAAAAAGTCCAGAGATTAGGTCTAAAACATGTTGAACTATTCCCAAGAAAAAGTGTAAGTTTTTGGCAGTGGTACCTGTACCTTAATGAGTGGATTGAATGACCCATGTTGGTTAGCTTTAACAACTCGAAAGAAAAATGTTACAAGGTGGAAATACTGAGATTCCAATAGAAGGCAGTCTTTCACAGGGAGACAGCCTTCCCTCATACATTCACATTTGGCAAAACTGAGTTACAGTCCAATTTCCCCAAAGTTCCAAGAGGTGTATATATTTTTCAATCTACAATCTGGTTAAAATATGTACTCCCCACCTACTTTTCAAAAATCATCCAAATATTAGAACATTATCATTTCCTTAAATCTATATATTTGTATCAGCCTTTTTGCAAATCTTTCTTCCCATGTGTCTATTTTTTATTAACAAATATTGAGTTCAGATTATAGGAGAAATGAGCATGATACTGGTTTCTTTAGGCTTTTTATTTTTTACTTTTGTGGACTTTAATCCATGGTATTTGTATTTCTTCGAATTGATATGAAAAGGGATAAGGACTCAGAATAAATTTTTTCACCATTCTAAGCAAATTCTGATCCAGTTTCTAAAGCTTCAATTATACGTACTAGGTATAGAGCAATCTCCCTGGATTGGAAACAAGAAATATCAGTTCAAACTTAAAATTGTATTTTAATGTTAACTGAATATAAATGCGTTATAGGTGACTCTGTAATTCCTCACAGAGCTACAAATGCACAGCAGAATTTAAAAGTCAGGACTGTTTCAAATGTATGTGCATGACAAAGTCACTTATTTCATTAAGATATCCAATCGTTTGTTTTAAATCTATATAGAAACAGGATTTTAAACTGAAGGCTCTATGACTTGAAGTCAGGTTTCCTTACTCAACAATCCCAAAGCTAGCATTAAGACAAAACCTGCTGTATATGTCGATAAAGCAGGATGTTATCTGTGCAGTTTGAGGTACACAGCCAACAGGCTTCAGAACAGAACATAAACAAGTAAATGTCCATTTACAGCAGTGATTTTCCACCTTTTCCATCTCGTGGCACTCATAAACTAATTACTAAAATTCTGCAGTACATTACAAGATATATTTTTTGCCAATCTGACAAGAAAAATAGGTATAATTTTGACTGAGTTAAAAAATCATAATAATAATAATTACCTACCTTTTTGCACCCAAGTGACTTTTAAAAAATGAGGTGACTATACTTATATATAAGGATTTCTGGTACCAAACATTAACCAATCAGATGCAACCTTATTGGTATTGGTTTATACAATGTGACCGATAAGATGCCACTCTATTATATGACTTTATATTAATTTATGGTTCAAAATAGGTCATTCACACCAGACAGTTGTGTTGGCTGTTGTCATTTTTTCTTTGATAGTCTAAGGGGAAAGAGGTCAGTGCCCCTAACTAAAACAGTCAGGTATTGCATGTTTTAAAAATTCTTGCAGCACCCTGGTTGAAAATCACTGATTTACAGCATTTTTCTTCTTGAAATAATGTATTAATCAGGTAAGTTTCTCCTGATGCCAGTGAGGAGCCTAGAACCAGCGAAGAAAGAAAGGAAGGAAGGAAGGGAATGAGGGAGGGAAGAAATTAAAAAAGAAAGGAATCAAATCACCTGAGTGGCTATGGGCTCATGACAATACTAAAACAACATTAGCATTGAATTGGAACTTCAGAGCTGAGGCCCATACCTCAAAATCTCTGAAAAAATAAAAAATTAAGTGGGATTATCAAGATCATAGAAAGTATTAGCAAAATCTGCTGAGAACAAACACACTGGAGAGCAGCATCCAAATGTATCTTTTGTTTGCTTCCTTTGCTAGGCTAAAAGTGAGGCTTTCTGGGCAGCTTAAACTGTTTTAAAAAAAAAGTATGGACTTAACAGCTTTTCAACTGAAAAGGGTCCTTCTTATCATTCAGGAATTCTTACTTTAAAGGTGAGATGAGGGTCCCTGGCTAACGAAGGACAGATAGATCTGAGAAGCCCAATTTCCCGGGGGGTTCCTCTTTGTAAATGAGCGTTTAAACCCAGCAGTGTCTAAAGAGGCTGGCTGTAGCCACAGCATACTTTGGAACTAGCTTCCCTGTGGCCCAAACTCACAGACTCAGCCCTACAGCCCCCTTCCCAAGCCACCATTAGGCCTTCATCATTCCATTAGTGTTCTCTGTGTAACCACAGAGCTACCTGTTCACTTGTCAAGGTACCATTCTCCCTACCTCAAAAGGTTTGGAATGAACCTAAGAGCCCCGAACACACCTTTCTTTACCTTTGTATTCTCGGTGCCTGGCATATAGTAGGCGCTCAATAAACTGTGTTAGGGCACATAAGCGTCCAACAGAACAACAGTTGACTCAGGAAGGGAAAAAGTATGTGTGGAGGGGGGAGGGGAGAGAAAAATTACAAAATTGGATGGAATTGTGAGAAAGGTGAAAGAATATCACTCTGTGCAAACGGGCCCTTGCACATGAACTGACCTGGCTGGGGGCAAATGATAAGAGAAGGGAGTGCTTATCACAGGTTGAAGCCAAGTAGTTCTCCTCCATGGCAATGATAAATGAGAGGAAGCAGCTTTGACACCAGACTCTACTAAATTAGGAATCCAGCCCTAAAGGTAGGCCTAAATTTAGGGTAAAACTAACATAACTGCCTCAACTTTTCGTAAAGTGGCGTCTTCGCAAGGCGGGTTAACATACATCGAGGGAGCTCCAGCAACCCTTATTCTGCGGACAGTGGAGCAGGCCCCAAAGGTAAGGAGTCGAGGGAAGGGAGGAGGTCGAAGGCTTGGAGGTCCAGAGATGTGGACCCAGACCTAGGCAGCCGGAAACCATCCACCTTCCCCGGCGCCGGGGAACACGGCACGCCCGGCGGAGAGCTCTTCGCATACCTTTCCGAGTCGAGGGCGGGGAGCCGCAGCGCCAGGGGATGCCCAGTGTCCCGCCCGCAAGTGGGACCTACTTTGGGCTGGCCCTCAGGACCCACCAAGCTCCGGGACCACCTCTGGCCAAGTTTGTTGGTCAACGTTGCCAGGGAGACAACGCAGGGCATGCTGGGAAGTCGGGAGAGGCCGGCCAGAGCCCGTCACCGGGCGGAAGTGTGCTGGGACTCGGGTGGGCGGGGAGACGAGCGCAGGCCCCTAAGCCGACAGCAGCCACTGCGGAGGGTGCTCCCCAGCTCTCTTCAGCGGTCTCGCGCAGGAGCGCCCGCTACCCACCCGCTGCCGCGCAGTCAGGCGCTGCTGGCTTCACGGAACCGGGCTTCCCGGTGACGTAGCCGGGAGACTTCCTGTTCCCGCTCCCGGGGCGGGGGGCTTCCGCTTCCCGTTCTCGTTTGGCTTCCGAGGGCGTCTCATGGACCGGCCGGTCCTACGTGAGGACGGAGCAGGTGGGCTCTGCTGTGGGTCGGAGTGGCGGGGTCGTGCGGGCCCGGGGGACGCGGTGTGCAAAGGCCCGCGTTTGAGGATTGAGATCCAAGCTTTCGTGCACCTTTCTTCTATCTAGCACGCATTTGTTCAACAACTGTCCAAGGTCCTGTCATCAGCTTAAGACGTGTTGACACGGTCTCCGCTGTCAGAAACTTTAGACACAAGAGGGACTTCTAAAGAAATAAGTATTATTTCTTTATACTTATCAGAGATAGGGCCGAGACTAGGGTGAAGGTGAATCAGACGCAAAATGCGAGGGATATTGAAAAACTCTGTAATCAAAATAAATTTTAATACAGTACCTTCGAAAATCAAAATTATTGCCCCCCGCCCCCCCCAAAAAAAATCCATGTTTGACAAAATCGCACGATTTTGTAACAGTACCATGCTGAGCCATGTTGGATCCTAAGGCCAAAGGAAAAACTAGTAATTCTGATCCTGTGACTTAAGTTAGCCAGATATTGGAGGCTATTGCCAGCAACTGGGCCAGATATGCAAAGACAAGAAGGTAAGAGCTTCTGATCGGGGTAAAACTGGACAGTTTGTTCCCGGAAGCATGAAAACTTTCCTTACTCAAAACTATGCCAATTAAGATGGGCCCACAGCCAATGCCTGAAACAAGTTCCCAGACTGATTGTCAAAAAAAAAACCAAAACAAAACCAAAACCCCAAAACAAAACAAAAAACTAGATCCATATCATTGACCCCAAACACTTTAATTAACTGAAGCCCAAAGCTTTATGATTTATTATGAGATTGAGAAGGATATAATTTTATGGCTTTCGACATTTTACTTTGACCCCACAAAGTGAATAGTCTGTTTTGTAAGGCTATTGCCTATCTCAATATCAGAGTCAACAGAAGTTCTATACTAGTGTGTCAGTAATGCACTTTAATCAATTTTCCTTTAGAATCATTAGCAACCTTACTCATATCCAAAGAACAAACTCCATGAACCATTGAGTCTGTGCCTTGTAACACACAGGGGAAGCAAGAAGGAATGAAAAAGCACTCAACTAGTTGGTCTTGCCTGAGGATCTAGATAAGAAGATGCTGACGCCTAATATGTTGTATTTAAAGAGTTCTTTATAAATTTGCTTTTGATTTGATGGTGGTGGAAACAATGGCTTGGTCCCCTGTAACTAGCATCAGTTGAAAGTATATTCTGTTGTTTTAAACAGGCAGGTCTTGAGACAGTCATCATGGGTATCCGTGGACTAATGAGTTTTGTGGAAGATCATAGTAATGAGTTCTTCACTGATCTGAAACTGCGAGACACGAAAATTATTATTGATGGCTATGCTCTCTTCCACCGGCTTTGCTTCAACTCAAACTTGGAGCTCCGGTATGGAGGGGACTATGATTCTTTTGCAGATGTTGTACAAAATTTCTTCGAATCACTGTTTTCTTGTAACATACGTCCATATGTCGTATTAGACGGAGGATGTGACATTTCAGATAAAAAGCTTACAACTTTGAAGGATCGAGCTAGAGAGAAGATCCAGATGGCCCATTCCCTCTCTGTTGGTGGGGCTGGGTATGTGTGTCCCTTGCTCATCCGGGAAGTGTTCATACAGGTTTTGATCAAGTTGCAGGTGTGTTTCGTCCAGTGCTTCTCAGAAGCAGATCGGGACATTATGACCCTGGCGAATCACTGGAATTGCCCCGTGTTGTCATCGGATAGTGACTTCTGCATTTTTGACCTGAAAGCTGGGTTTTGCCCATTGAATAGTTTTCAGTGGAGAAATCTGAACACTGTTAAGGGCACACAAGACTACTATATCCCTGCCAAATGCTTTTCCCTTGACGCACTCTGCCGTTACTTCAGCAATATGAATAAAGCGCTTCTACCTCTCTTTGCGGTGCTGTGTGGAAATGACCATGTTAATCTGCCCATCATGGAGACAGTCTTAAGTAAAGCATGTCTTCCTCTCGGAGCTGCCAGTTCCAAGGGGAGGAGACACCACCGAGTTCTGGGACTTCTGAATTGGCTGTCTCGTTTTGCTGAGCCTACTGAAGCACTACATAATGTTCTAAAGTATCTCCCCCAAAAAGATCGAGAAAATGTTAGGGAACTTCTCTGCTGTTCCATGGAAGAATACCAGCAGTCCCAGGCGAAGCTGCAGGACTTCTTCCAGTGCGGTACTTGTGCCTGTCCGGAGGCCTTGAATCTGGGTTTACCAGCTTGGGTCCTGGAGGCTCTGGCCAAAGGTGAGCTCTCTCCTTTCATCAGCGATGCTTTGGTGTTAAGACGGACCATTCTTCACACACAAGTGGAAAACATGCAGCAACCAAATGCCCACAGAATATCTCTGCCCATCCGGCAAATCATTTATGGGCTTCTTTTGAATGTTTCTCGACGTCTGGAAAATGTGCCCTTGAATGCATCATCTCGGCCTGTAGCTTTCAGTGAAGTGGAAAGAATTCATAAAAATATCAAAACATCAACTGTTGACCCAGTAGAGCTGCCCAAGGATAGTTCTGACTTAAGCAAATTGACTGAGGTAAGTGTGACACTAATGTGAAGTGTGTAAAGCACTTCACAGGTTCCAGAGTGCTTTCATGTGTAATATCTCTCTTCATAGAATGAGCTGAGGCCCGTGGCCATACTGCCCCATTGCACAGCTGAGAAAACCAGGGCTCAGAGTGGCAACGATGTAACACCTCAGCGGGGGCGGATCAGTGCCTGGACTCACAAGATCCTTTAGCTCCCCACCTGCCAGTCACTGTATTTCAGTAGCATCTGTGTTATCTCTGTAATTATTTCTACTACTCTGTTGTTACTAGCTGTCACAATGGGGTTATGTGGCTTTAAAAAAAAGGAAAGGGAAAAAATTACTAGGGACAAAGAGAAAAAAGAAAGGAAGAAAGAAAAAGAGTGTGCGTAAAGGCTCTGATCATAGGCGTAACTAACATATCAGCCTGCATCAAATTTCAGTTAAGATTGAAACTGATGCTTGGGTCTATTGATCATTTTTATTAATGCGGACCTTTTCTTAGGCTTTCAATTTATGGCCTCATGGTCATTTGCTTGGTTTGATCATGAAAAAACACGACTCTTAGCCTAAGTAGTGTTGCTTAAATCTGAGTAACACTAGATTAATCCCCTTTTCAAGTTGAAAAAATTCTTATTGATTCCATGTTTGCTTTGTTTTTCATATGACATGAGTATATTAAAAATTACAAATAGATATGAAATTGCTTATGCTAACACAATTAAATTTAAAAATTAAATGCAGATAAATTTACAATACCAATTTCAATGCGCATTGGAGTTTTTCTTAGATCCAACCAAATATTCAAATTCACAACGCCCTCACAGATCACTGTGGGGGCCGGTCTGCTCAGGGATGGAGGACAGCAAGCACAGCTTCCCAGCAGGTTCGAGTCAGGCTTTCCTCTTCTGTGAGAGACCCTGCAGCATTCCACACCCTTCACTGGTTCTCCACTGGGGATGATTTCGCCCCCCAGGGGACATTTGGCAAAGTCTGGAGGCACTTTTCATTGTCACTACCTAGAGGGGTTGGGTAGAGAGAGGGAGGTGTTGCTACTGGCACCTAGTGGGCAGAGGCCAAGGATGCTGCTTAACATTAGTGATGGTTGCTCAGCTTATGAATAAACAAAAACCACTTTAAAAGGGTGAATTTTAAGACATGATTTATCTCAATTAATGAAAGAAAAAGTTTCACTGGCCTCCTTCCCCACAGGATTCAGCCTTTCTTACAACAATTCCATAGACATCAATTCCAGGGTCCCTGCGAGGGACGTGCTTAATTACAAATCACTGTACTCACAGAAGCCCCATGATGTGGTGTCCCCATCTGGTGTTTACAGTTTGTTTATAGGTTAAGTCTGGATGTAGTTTTACAAGAGTCATTTTTATCATGCTAAGTAACAGAGCTAACTGTATCACATCTCCAGGGTTACAGAACTAGAAAGTTGAGCATAGGTCAAATTCCAAAGAGAAGGGATTTATTAATGCTTTACCCACACCAATAAAATTGAAATTAGCAATGCCCTGATCCATGTGGCCCCACTGGGCATCGTCCCGCAAAGCAAAAGTTTGCTGCTGGTTCAAATCCCAGTCAGGGTACATGCTTGGGTAGCAAGTTCAGTCCCTAGTCAAAGCGTGTGCAAGAGGCAACTGATCGATGTTTCTCTCCTTCTTTCCCCTTCCCTCCCCCTCTCTCTAAAAATAAATAAATAAAATATTTTTTAAAAACTGCAATTATTCATGGAAATGATCCACGTAAGAAAGTAAAAGTCAGATAGTCAACCCTCCGCCCCCAAAATTGAAATTAGCAACATTCTAAAAGATGTTTTGCTGAAATTACGTTTCTACTCATAACATAAATGGTGCTATATTGGAGGATTTTTTTAAAACATTTTTTTGGCATTGTTGAGAAATCATTGATGTACACTGAAGCACCCATATTTAAAGTGTGTACTCATGAGTTTTGATACATGTTTACATCCATGAATCCATCCTGCAATTAAAATAATGAATGCACCCATCATCCCTACGAGTTTCCTCTTCCCTCTTTGCAGTCCATCCCTTCCCGAGTATGTACACACAGCAAAGTACACAGATAACTGCACAACTTGATGAATTTTCACTGACTCGACACTTCCATGGAGAGAACACCCAGGTGAAGACTCATTATCAGCGCCCCAGAAGCTCTCCCTAGCCCCTGGTTCTTCTAGTCCCCCCCTCTCCTGCTCCCTTTAATCACTATCCTGACCTCAAACAGCACTGAATAGTCTTGACTGTTTTTATACTTTGGAACAGTGGAACCGTACAGTATGAATTCTTTTGTCTGGCTTTTTATCCAGCGTAACGTCAGACTTATTCCTATCTCTGTGAGTAGTTGTAGCAAATTCATTTCTCATTGCTGTATGTTATTACAGTTTGGGAATATAGCAAAATTGGTTGTTCTGTTTTGTAGCTGATGGGCATTTAGGTAGTTTGCAGTTTGGACAGTTGTGAATAGTGCTATGGACATTCTAGTGCATGCCATTTAGTGGAAATATGAACACATTTCTATTGCATATAGAACTAGGAGCAGAATTGCTGGGTTATAGGACACACTTATGTTCAGCTTGGGAGATGCTTGCCGAGTGGTCTTGTAAAGTGGTTTTACCAGTTAATATGCCGGCCAGCAAGCTTATGTGTTCCTCTCACTTTACACCCTTGCTGACACTTGTATTTTCTATCCTTTTAAAAAACGTTAGCTATTTTGGTGGTTGTGTAGTGGCATCATTTTAGCCCATTTTAGTGGGTGTCAATTTGCGTTTTTCTGATGACTTGAGCACCTTTTGATGTGTTCATTGGCCATTTGGACGTTCTGTCATGTAAGTTTCTGTTCAGTCTTTTGCTGTTTTTTCTGTTTAATTTTTATATACAGGTACTTTGTTAAATAACATGTACTGTGGTGAATACCTTTCCCATTCTGTGGATTGTCTTTTAACTCTAATGTGGTTTGATGAACAGAAATTCTTAACATAGACGAAATTTTCATTATTTATGGTTATCACTTGTGACTTAAGAAATTACTACTTCCTGGTCATGAAAAAAAAATGTTTTGCCTTTCATGTTTAGATCTACAATCTGTCTAGAACTGATTTAGTGCGACATAGGGGTCAGGACGCTTTCCTTGCGTATAAAAATCCAGTGGAGTCAACGAGCGTCACCGGCTGACTATGCTCCTTGCTAAGTGCAGATGACAAGTGTCCTCACCCTTTGACTGTATTCAAAGTAAGGTGAAATTGTAGTTCACTCTCTACGCAGTGATGCCACTCGGCTTTCCTTTGGCATGAGCTAATCAATTCTGTATTTAGCTCAGTGTTGTTAGCTCTAATTAGTGCACAATACTTCTAAACGGTATCAGGTGCAAATGTGATTCCAGAGACAAATGCCAGGTACAAGTATAGAAACTTTGTGATAGTGTCTGTTCATTTTGTTTTAATATCATGTGGTAGTAATACTTTGATTACCAGCTTTGTGCCAACTATTATAATAGAAAATGTATGCCGTCTCTCATTTAATTCCCACAGTAACCACGTAGGATAGTGTTTCAATGTTGGTTATGTTAGCTGCAGCGGTCAGAGCGCCACTCAAGTTAACCAACAAGAGGAGAATCGTAAGGAGAAATGGAAGTGGATCATTCTTGGGGAGTAAGGCAGTGCCAAGACCAGCCTCTCTCTGGGCATCTCTGTCGCTGTGTGGCAGCTTCTTCAACAGGCTTGTACTTTCCCTCCCCCTGGGAGTTGTCATGGGGGGATGAGACCTAACCAGATTTAAGGGCCGTGAGCAGTCGTTCCCCTTTTGGAAGGGGCCGAGGATTGGCGGGTTCCATGGGACATTTTGTGTAACTCATTATAATGCCCATTTTACAGATGGTTAGACTGACTATAGGACAGCTCAGAAATGTGCCCAAGGCCATAGAGTTAGTTGGGGACAGAACATCTCTGGAGTCAAGCTCAGACTCTGCTTTGCTCCTTTGTTGTGACTTGGCCAGAGAATTCAATAATTTAAGCATTATATGTCAGTAAAGAATTCATGTACTTTCTTAGCCTTTACTTGGTGTGTTTTTCTACCATTTAGGAGATTATGAAGAATCATTTTTGTTTTACTTTAAATTTAAGTAGTTAATGCTACTTCTCATGGGGTGATTGATGATATCGTAAAGCACTTTACATATGCCTAATGAGAAAACTTTTATTACAGTATTAAATTATTAAAACCAGTACTTATAAATCACCGATTCAGTGCTCTCATGCACTGGTGATGAAACTGTTTTGTCAGTTATGAAGTGTTTTGTTCCAGGCTTATCTCTGCTGTCAACACACTCACTGACTGCTAATTAGGTGTTTGGTGCTAAGAAATGTCTCAGACTCGCTCAGAAAGTTAAGAGTGTCTAGCAGACACTAAGAGTACAATTATATTCTTCTCTTAAAGTTTGATCGTAAAGTCCCGCTGAAGGTGCCCTTTTAATAGTCCCAATTTCCCTCGTCCGTAAAAGCATGCAAGCTGTAAGGTCTCCAGTGGTTCCGAAGTCTTCAGATTCATTAAGGTCAAATTATTTCAACGAGTAGCCAAAGCCCTCGTTGCTGTTTTTACTTCCTTTTACTCGAAGTGCACTCTCTAAAACATGGAGTAAAAGTGAGTGTGCTGTGTTATTGCAAGCACAATGCAGGTCGTCCTTAAATGCTCCTATCTCCCTTGAGTATACCTCTCACCTGCAAGTGGCCACCCTGGGGCATCCCTGTGTAGGAGAACACAAAGACCATAAAGCGTTCAACTGGGTAGGAACAAGAGACAAGACCCAGACAAATAGAAAACTGTATGATATGCCACAAGGGCACACATAATCTAAGTTTCTTCTAGAGGTGATAAGTAATGGCGTCTTGGAGAAGGTGGGGTCTAAATATTCACTGCCACGTAAGGGATTGGTTGAGTATAAATCATTGTTTCTCAAAGCTGAATAGTTAAGATGCAGGGTAGGGCCTGAGGATTGAATTTTTAACAAGCTTCACAAGTAACATGCGCACTGAAGATGCTCAGCCAGCCTACTGAGGATGGAATGACATGAGCAGGGGTTGTGTAGTGGGAATAGACACTACACCCATTCAATCGACCATATTTACTAAGCACCTTACTCATGTTCTAATGCTGAGTGTGGCTGATTGTTTTACACAGGAAGATAAAAATATGACATAGCAATTTCACTTGCATAAAGTCTCTTCATACTAGGGAATAAAAAAGATTCCCCCAAAGTAACTTGCAAGGTGTTTGGTATGTATTTTCAGCTCTCCTTGGCTAGACGGCAGATACTTCTGTTAGAAACGTTAAAGGTGAAACAGGCCATCCTGGACCCAGTCCCTACTTCTTTGAAGTTACCCATTGCTGTCAGCTGCTACTGGTTGCAGCACATGGAGGCCAAGGCAAAGCTGCATCATCTACAAGCCTTACTGCTGGGGATGCTGGTGGGGCCCATGCATGCCATCATCAACAGCCCTGGTAGGTATCCGGAAATTCCAGAGGTATATTTTTGTTACTTACAATAATAAAAACTTAAAAAATTCTTGGATTATCTACTCCTGTCAGTTATATCAGAACTTAGAAAAGGAGGCACCAATGTATCATTCATTCATCGGTAAACATTTTTGAGCACTTCCGTGTGCAGACTCGGAGCAAGAGGGTTTGACTTCAAGGACATGCAGTGAAGATGTGCGGATACTGCCTAGTCCCACGTACTCTGTGGCACCCAAGTGCTTTCACCTGTGAAGTGTGACTGATGTCAGTTGCGTTTTGTATTCCATGTTTTCTATCTCTATCAACAACACAGCTGCAGCATCATCACTAGAAACATTTAAAATTTCCCACTGGTGGAACTTCTGAATACCTCAACTGCGATAAGCATTCATGCTCGTGCTGTTTTTTGCTTTCCTTTTTCTCCACTGTAAGTTTTGGCTGGCATGTACCATATTTTGCCATGTATAATGTGCACTTTCTTGCCCAGATTTTTGAGGAGGAAAATAAGGCTGCTCATCATACATGGGCATATTAATCCCGTGCATGAGGCACACAAAAACGTGGGTGCGCTGAAATGTGGGCCAAATGCAGTAAGTAGTGATGGAGGAAGTAACTTCTTTTCTATTGGAGAAATATACTTTGAGGGAATTTCATTTGAATTTAAGTAATCAGGTGAGATAAATGTCAATGCGCTGGAGCACTTCAGTTCCCTAATGGAATTGTCCTCTAAAGATACGAATGCTGTAACCCTTTATGTGAACATGTGTGACAGTCAACACCCATGAGAACAGTTCTGCCTGATGGCTCCTACCACATTTCAAGTGCTCAGGGGCCACACGTAGCGAGGACAGCACATTTCCATCCCTGCAGAAAGTTCTACCCGCTGCTGCTACTCTGAAGTTTACTTCTTAAAATGAGTTAAATAAAATAATGAACCTGCATAGACTCCAAGAAAGCCCAAGTGCAAGAGTGGCCGTCAGAAGGGACTGTTGTTGTTTGACAGCCAACTTCATGCGGAGTAAGGCGCACTAATGGTTAAGACACAAGTGCAGGGTGTTTCCTCTCTTGAGTAATACACACAGTTTACGAAAATTCTCAGAGCACAAGCCTATTAAGTTTCTACCTGAGTCCAACCGAAGGGGCACGTCAAGGGTCTGTTTCTTTTTTTTTAGGGATTGTGGACCCGGCACCCAGGCAGGCTCAGTGCCTTGCTGCTCGCTAATTGGTAAAAGGTGGGCCTCGTTTTTATTACCTTCAGGTTGGTCTGGATGTCATGTTGTGCACTCCTGCTCAAACAAACCTGCAGAAGCTTATGGGTCCACACAGCATTCTTCATCTCCCCAGGTCGCTGCTCCTTTCCCCTTATCCTCTCTGTGAAGAAGAGGTGATCGGCCACGTTCTCTGAGTCATACTGTTGTTTTCCTCCCATAAAACAGAAGTTAAAATGTGCTTTGAACACATGGCTGTTTCTTGAAGTGCCCTATTAGCACGGAGGTCTCCAGGAAAGGAAGTTTGGTGGAAGAGAACAGTAAAGGGAATGATATTTAATAGTAATTCATATTGTGCAGAGACAGGTTTAGGGTTTGGAGAGTTTGATGCAGGTATGGTCAGGGTTAGGTGGCACACCAGTGGGACAGACTAAAGGAAAAAATAATTTAGGGTTGAATAAAGTTAGACTGTCATTGTGAAGGCATTTCAGTATACTTCAGTTTACACAGCAAGGCTTTTCCATTGGCATTAAGCAAGTAAAGGGCCAGAAAAGCATTTTGATTATTTACACCAGTTTTTTCTTTATGAAGTTTTATGTGTGGAGAAGATTACAAGCTGATACAGTGTTTTGGGAACTGCTGCCCTTGGGTTGTTTCTTTGTGTAGAAAAGGAAGCTCTGCAGGAGGAGGGTGCTAAGAGGCTGTGTGAGGAGCTCCACAGAGTGAAGGCGCAGACGCGGCCGGGCACGGGACTGGACTTAGACACAGCTCACGTCTTCTGTCAGTGGCAGTGCTGTCTGCAGATGGGGCTGTACCTCAATCAGCTGCTGTCCACTCCTCTCCCAGAGCCAGACCTAACTCGGTAAGCACCGCGGGGCACTAGTTCAGAGGGCTGCACACAGAAGCAAACACTTTTATTCACGTTCAAAGCAAAGAGGTTATTTTTACAAATTAATCTTAGTATAACTGGTCTTGGAACACTATTCTAGCTAGAGAGCTAGAAACGAAAAATATTAAATTATTTCCATATTCCCAAAGAGAATGTCCATTAGATTTTGTAAAATCAGTTCCAAAGTGAAAAAGAGGCAGTTGCTGGTAGGATATTTGTTCCCTCATGCAAGTCTGTTCAAATATCACTTTTTAGGTTTTTCTGATCACCTTGCTAAACTATTACTCTCTACTTCCAATTAGTCTAGCCCTATTCTCTTTTGTATTTCATAATTGCATTTCTTACCACTTGGCATATTGTTCCCTCAGTCATTCAAATATCAAATGCCTACTCAGGTCTATGGCATAATGAACAAAACATCAAAAAAAAACTTCTACTGTCATGGAGGTTTTTCGAGTGAGATGACTACTAGATGCCTGCATGAACTTTTAAGGTTTTTGTCTTGCCAGCCATGTACGAAAGGAGAGGCAGCCTGGATGCCAGGAAGCGATTATGTTTGATTCAGGAGTTTAAGTTGGGTAAGAAATGACCGCAGTAGCACGTGGGCCAGGGAAAAGCTGGTAGGACCAGTGAATCGGACATCCTGGTGATTACAGAAGACAAAGGGTTAGTTTTGGAAACAGAGTTGAGGCTGTACATATGCTTTGTCTCACCACGTGCATGTAAACTCTGTAAGGGCAGGGCCTCATCTGTTCTGTACACTGTCGCAGCCCAGTGCCTAGCGTATTCTAAGTACGCAAGTATTTGTTGAATAAACGATATATGGAGGCATGCAAAATATGCTGGTGTGGCTTCAAATGTCTCGAGGGGAAAAGCTTCCAGCACTTGTGTTGTTCCTGTGTCTCTAGGCCTTCCTAGGGGAGCCAACCCTAGAACCTTTCACCAAGTAAGATTAACTGGCCTTAGACCTACGGATATTTCATTTCTCCCCTTTAGTAACTTAGGTCGTTCTTGACTGGATCCTCTCTAGATACCAGAAATCCCTTTAACAACAAAACAGGATATCCGTCAGGACATGAGTATACAAAACAACTATGGGACATTTACACAATGGACTGCTACTACTTGGCCATACAACAGAAGAAAGTTTTATCCTTTGTGACAGCGTGAATGGACCTGGAGAACATTGTTAAGCAAGTCAGAGAAAGACAAACACCATATGATTTTACTCATATGTGGAATCTAATGAGCAAACTAAACTAACAAACAAAATAGAAACACTCGTAGATAGAGAGCAGGATGACAGCTGTGAGGCAGGGGGCGGGGTTAGGGGGTGGTGGGATGGAGCAAAAAGGAAAAAGTACTCAAGGACAACAGTGTGGTGATTGAGGGGTGGGAGGGGCGTGTAAGGGGGACAAATAGTAATGGGAAAATACAATAAAAATGACAAAAAAAAAAAAAAAAACAAGACCAAACAGTTCTCTTAATGATTTCAGTAAAGGACTGTTCTTGCCTCTCTGCACCACTAAGGCTTAAGTGATGATTTTGCACTGATTAAATGATGGAAGTTCTGCATCAACCGCTAAGGCACCGGTAGACTGACTCTGGCCGTAGGTTACTTATTAAACTTGTGGCTTCCAGTTAATCCCACCTTATGTTTGTGAAGTAGGTTTTTAGTTCGAGGTGAATGGTAACTTTGCAAATAATGCCTTTAAATTTTATTTCAAAAGACTACTGGTTTGGTTTATCGGAGGCATTTTTAATTCCCTTTCTTTGAAGTGCTAAGAAGCCTGCTCAATTTTGGGTTAGTTGTAGAACCAGCAAACATCCATCATTGAACTGGAGGTTAAAAATGTCACCTGCCAAGAAGTAATCTTTTTAATAACAGCCCAGTTCCTTCCTTCAAGGAACAGATTATTCTTAAGTAATTTGAATGATTTTATTGAAGAACTCTGTGTTGGGATGCGTTCATTGAAGCCGTGCTAATGATGGCTGTCCCAGTGCCTGACACTCTGCTTTGACACCCTTCTCCCTCCCTCTCTCTCGTTGAACAGATTGTATAGTGGAAGCCTGGTGCATGGACTGTGCCGGCAACTGCTAACATCAACCTCCGTAGAAAGTCTCCTGAGTGCATGTCCTGCAGCAAAGCAACTCTATGACCACCTGTTCAATGCCACAAGGGCATACGCCCCTGCTGAATTATTCCTACCAAAGGGTAAATCTAATTCAAAAAAGAAAAGGCAAAAGAAACAAGGTACCAGCCAGTCGAAGAGCAGAGTGGGAACCACCTCAAACCGTAGACGTTGGTATGAGGGAAGCAATCGCTTTGGGCTATTAATGGTTGAAAACATGGAGGAACATATTGAGGCCTCAAAGCTCGAGTAAACTCTGTCTGCAAGCAGAAGTATTATATAATTCTGTCTTAAACATTTTTTGTTACCTGCCTTGAAATACCTTTTTTCTTTAGAACCAGTTAAGGGATAAACATTGTAGTAGGTAATCTTTGAATTCCAAAGTATTTTGTATCTTGCTTTTAATAAATACAACTGATTTAAGAAACTTCTGTATTCCTCACAAATATTTGAGAGCATATTTGTACTTCTGTTTCACTTCAGTGAGTTAATAGTCTGTTGATGACCTTTAAATCGCAGCAACTCAGCCACAGCTATGTCTTCAAAAAGCAGTCCTACCTCAATTATTTCCAATAAGCAGAGACTGGTTTATTATTATTTTTAAATGTTTTTACAACTGTTTCCTAATCATGGGCCTTGGGAAACAGAAGTCAGGATGCCACACAGAAAACTATACACCTTTAAATACTTAGTAAATGAGGCCATAGCAGGGTGACGAGCACGTTAGATATGCTCCAGGTTTTAAAACAGGTTGGAACCCAAATGGTCCCAACCACATAAGCAGCAGCATCCTGAGCTGCTAGATCTGGGAGGAAACACTAAGAAGAAATGTAAACATTAAGCCATTTCTTATACTGCAGATGTTGACCTGTTTATAGGATGTGAAGTTAATGAGCCATAACCAGCATTTTTAATGGAAAGTATCAGATATGCGCATTATATACTAGGTGGTTGTGCAAAACAGTCTTACTGTGGACTGTAGTCAAAAGACTTTGAAAGCCACTGCTCTGGAACACACTAGAAGCTGCTAAAATTCCAAGCACCAGCAGAATTGTGAAGGTACTGGCCAGTTCCAAATAAAGAACTTGAAAATAAAAAAGGAAGAGGGATGAATACATTTGGACAAGATTTCAAAGTATACTCTGACCTTCATTTGTATTCATACAGATTGTATTCTTTCTTTCTTCTCTGCTCACTGGTATATTCCGTGAGTAATAACCCTCAATGTGGTTTGAAACTGCCATTTTGAACAGGCCCATAATCAGTCCCCAAAATCTGGTAAATAATTCTCTCCACTTTCCTAGCAGTACCACACTCTGAGAGAGAGTAAGCCCAGCTTCAGCCAGTGTTACACACACACCTCTCAAGTGTTAACTGGCTTCAGCCACTTACGAAAGGCAAAAACACAATCTCATTTGCTCCTAAAGTGTTCAACCTAGACTTCTGTTTCCAGTAAGAGTTCTTGAAATTTAAAAAGAAAAAAATGTTTATTATGCTAGGAAGAGTGCATGGGGCTCCTTAGTGAGCACGTTTTTAATGTCTCTGAAGAAATGGTATTTCCCTGAAGAATCAAGAAAAGAGCAGTCACATGCATGGACTTTTGAGAAGACAAGGTATTTTGCCAGCAAAGAGTGGATGTAATATGGACTAGAAGCACATAAGACCTTGTATCAAAAAAAATCTCTTTTCCTTGGTTTCTGGAGTTGGGGGCCAATCGGGGCTCATCAACACTGCGTTTTAAAACCACCAGTCCTGCATGGAAAACCACTCACTGCCACTTCCACTTTGGTGATAACTGAGTTCACAGGCACTACACTGAAGAGTGTACGGGCAACTGAATTATACCAGTCATCTTTTTCTTTCATTTTTAAAAGTTTTTCTAACAAAAGGGTCCTCCTTCCCTAGCATTTCAGTCACAGCCATTCACTTGAGATTACCCAGCCTTGCAGCAGTTGGAAGTCTAACAATGTCCATTAACTCTGTGAGAATTTAGGAAAGTTACCTACCCCAGGAAGTATCTTCTGTATTAACAGAGGACACAGGCACTCCACAGACACCTCAGGGGGGTTACCAAAGAAATAATGACACAGCACCTGACACCCGGAAGACATAAACTGCGTAGAGACCACACACAGTGAAATAAGGACATTTAATGAAGGAATCTGTCAAGGGCAAACTGGCAAAGTGGAGACTGGACCCTACAATGAGACACCAGTCACCAGATGAGGAGGCCTTCGAGCTTGGCTTTAAGAAACAAGGATGTAATTCAGATGAGGTACAGGAGGTAAGGGGAGCATCTGTTGAAGCAGAATATTGTATGTCCTGTAGTCCATTTGTAAAATGTTTCCTTTGTTTTTAGGACTTGCTCTTTCTTATACCGAGTTCTAGCTAATGAAATTTCACCTGAGACTTTGGAAATGTGTGTCTTCAATAAGCAGTGTAAGTGACAAAAGGAATTCTGGAGAACTAAAATGGGTAAATTTTAGAAGTTGAAGAAAAACACTGTAATGCAATCACATTCTGAATTGAGTTGTGATAAAATTATACTTGAACTTCATTTTTATAAGCCCTGTTAGAGATATCTAGATCTAGGAATTTTTGTATATATATTTCCCTAAACAAAAACTTTAACACATTGCGTACCGCTTGCGAGTTTTTGCGTGTTTCGCGTGCCATCTGTTAAGGATTGCTCACGAGTTTTCTCGTCTTTCACGTGCCATCTGTTATGGACCTTAGATGTCAACACAATGTCTTGTCCACATCGAATGAAGCGATCTCATTGGTGGAAACCGTGCAGGTCAATCTACGAAAAACTATATAATTGCACGAACCCATAAAGCATTGCAGTTACATTGTATTTTGGTCATTCGAATAGTCTTCGTCTTCAAGTTCCTGGCGCTTTTAGAAATGCCCCTTCTCAGAAAAAGGAAACCAACGAAACTGATACACTTCCGGAAGTATTTAACGATAACTTATCAGATATTCCTAGTGAGATCGAAGATGCGAATGACTGTTTTGACGATTCCGGAGACGATCTGTAGTTACGATGATTTAAATAACGTGCAGTTTGCCCAAACACGTGCGGTCCCTGGCGTGTGTCTTAGGGATTTCTACGTGGCACGCAGTGTGTTCAAGGCCTTTCATGATGATAGACCATGAGAAAAAGAATTCAAGTTGATTACAATTTTAGAAGATAAAGACCTCTATAAAGGTCTTAGAACTATCTTGTCCTCCTTTGTGAATAAAATAAATGAATCCATGATTATGCCTGTTACTCTGCCTGTAAAACAGGGTCAGAACAGTTCAAATCATCATCTAAGGATAAAATGACATGTGCCTTTAAGTACAGTGCCTGGTACCAAAAACATGCAATAAATGACAAGACATTATTGCTACACCCACACGTGAAAAACCAAGAGCAAAGCAAGGGAACTAGGAAAATGAGTGCTGAGCAGAGACATCAAGGCACTGTGACATCAGTGAATGCCAGAGCTAAGAGCAGAATTTTGCAGATGTAAAAGCCAAAAAAGATGTAAGGTCAACAAAAAAGATGTAAAAAAGATGTAAGGTCAACACTATCAACTATGGCTAAGATGAGAAAGACAAGAAAATGAGAATATTAAAGGAACTTCCGCAGAGGTGTTAGGCTGAAGCCACGCTGCAGAGTGGAGAAGTGCCAAGAGAATGTGAATAGGCAGCTAAGCACCATCTCAGAAAGGGATGAAGAAAACAAACCAGAAGGAACAATCCCTGTCTGAGTACTTGTGCCCTTCCTGCCCTTTTGTCTTGTTATTAAGGAATTTTAAACCTAATCTGAAAGAGCCCTGGATGTGTTTAAAGAAAAAATTAAGAGCAGATCTTCCCAATTCCTGGAAATTTCCTCTTCCTGCAACTGCTAGGGTTACATCCTGGCCCTACCCAATAACCTAAGGAGGCCAAACCCAGTTTCCCCTTAGGTTTCCAGAGTTCACTGGGTACCGCTTTCCAGCACATGCCACTTGGAGTAGCACCTGGAACAGTCACTCCCCTGACCAGTAGAAGTAATTTCACTTCTGGAAAAAGACAGACTCATTAGTACCTCACTAGTACCTACTCCAAATGTAGTGACCTTGGTGCTTTTAGTGAGGTGGATTTGGCGTACTTGGTATTTACCTCATAATGTCTTTTGTTGACGTTTCAGTAAGACAATTGAAAATGATTTTGCACCTTGTACCAATTTGAAATTAGGTATTTTTTTGGACAGATGCATTAAGAAGATGCCTTCTCACTTTCAGTAACCACTGTCTCAGCCATATAGGATAAGGAGCTTTGGCATTTCTTTCCAGGTCTGAATAATGCCAAAATTCAAGCCCACTGAGTTATAAAAATTAGAAGATAAAAACCTCAGGCTGAAAAAAGACGTTTTAAAATTCAGAAGCCTGACTGCACCAGGCGATGTACCATGCTGGTCTGTCAAAACAGGAAATACAAAAGTGTAATTATACGTGGAAAAGTGTTTCCAATAGTTTCACTAGATTCAGTTTTCAGAAGGAAGTCATACTGTAGTGCACAAGTCTCTTTTCAATATTTTATTTATTTTAGAAGTGGGAGGAGGGAGAGAGGGAGAGAAACACCAATCAGCTGCCTCTGGCACATGCCCCAACTGGGGACCAAACCTGCAACCCGGACAAGCACCCTGGCTGGGAACTGGACCGGCAACCCTTCGCTTTGCGAGACGCTGCCCAACCGATTGAGCCACATCAGTCGGACTGGTCAGGGCACATGTCTTGATAACATTTTAAATATCCAGTTAAAAAGGCTAAATCTTTCTCTCTGTATATTTATGTGTGTATGTACAAGGGGGGACCCCCCAAAAAATGGATTAAAAAGTGTGTGTTTATTCTGACATGTTTAAACTTCAGTCACCTTCAGAGTGCTCTCCATCAATGCAGTGCACCTTCCGAGACATTTTTTCCACTGCTCAAAAGTTTTTGAACTTGTAGATTTTGATGCCCTTTAGAGCTTCTGCCATTTTTTTTTCCAACTCTTCTACGTCAGCAAAACTTTTCCCTTTGAGGACTTTTTCCATCCAGGGAAACAAACAAAAAAAAAGTTGCTCACAGCAAGACTGGGTGAATAGGACAGGTGAGGCATGGAGGTCATGCCATTTTTGGTCAAAAACTGCTGAACACTCAATGCAGTGTAGGCAGGTGCACTTGTCAATCACCCATCATGAAATCACCCAGTATACAAATGCACTGAGATTTCAAAAAATATTACCTGTAGCCAAATGCAGCCTCTCACAAAAACACCAGCTGGTAATACCAGCTGGTAATTCTTTTGTGGATATGTCTTAGAGCCTAAGTTCAAGTCTTTGGGGGTTTGAGATTATGAAATACTATCCTCTCTCCTCTATTTACAAGTGCCTCGGATGGGTATATTGTACTATTACAGTTAGAAATGACTAACAATTGAAGCCTCCAGGAAGGATGGCATCAAGAGAGCAAGCTTCTGATATTCCTTTGTCTGGTCCCAAGAAACGGCAGAAAATGAGAGGTAAGAATGGTGGGTGGGGTCCCTGGTGCTGAAATCTGGGAATGGTGACATCACAAACCCAAGTTTCCAAAGGACTGTAGCCCTCCAAGCTCCCAGATTTATGCACACTGTTTTAAAGACAAGTTAAAAGAAATTGATCCTATTACAATAACAACAATGTATGTTGTAAAGCAGTAAGTCACAGACAAGTGTGAACCATAAGAGAAAATTCACTAAGGAATATTGTCATAACTTTACCTTAGAAATATAATAAGTAAAAGGCAAATGTGTTTTGGTTTAGAAAACTCTGTTCCTAGAAAATGAGTTGAGAAATTTTGTTTTACACTAAGACTGGGCTGACAGGATATTTTAGTTTCTACCATTACTAAATTTTGTCTTCCCTGAGCAAGATGTTCTGAGCACAGACTGAGACTCTGACTTAGTGCACATCGGAGCCTTGTTGGAGACTCAGAGGAGTCACTGATACCAGGATATTGTTTCTGGGGTGGAAGTACTGATACCAAATCTGGTATCAGTACTTCCACCCCAGAAACAATGTTCTGTTGGGAGATAGGAGGCGAAATAAAACTGATGCCAGCTCTTTTCCGGTCCACTGGATGCAATGCATAGGCCTATTTTCCTTTTTGAATACATGAGTAGACAACCTTTTCTGTAAAAAGCCAGAAAGTAAATAAGTTTAGGTTTAGTGGGTCATACGGTCTCTGGTATTCAACTGTTTTAACATGAAAGCAGTGATAAGCAATATGTAAATAAATGTGCATAACTGTGTTTCAATAAAACTTTATTTACAAATCTGGAAGCAGAGGTGCCTTGCAGGCCATAGTTTGTTAACCCCAAAACTGAATCAACAGTTCCATGTGGTGAGTTAGGGAGGTACTGAGGTATTAAAATAAATTGTTTCCCTAACTTCTAACACCTCTAGCTAATTCAGGGGCAATCAGAACTGTTCCATGTAGAAAGATACTTAAAAACTCTAATGCAATCCTATTATGCAAGCATATGGATGAATGTGAGAATGAAATATGAAAACATACTTATTTTTAATGCCCTAAAAATGATCAAATAATGCTTAAATGTAAAGTTTGTCGTATCTTTCCTTATCAAGTACACATTTTCTATAATCACCTATGTGTTTTGGGCCTGCTATATTATTACTTCAAGGATAACACTCTGTAAGATTCACACAGTGAGGTCTCTCACCCTACTATGCTTTAAGATGCAGACTTGCTGAAAAAGAGCAAATGGTCAAGGCATTACACAGCATGACCACAGGATGGCACCAAACTGTCACTTCTAAACTGATGTGCACTTCAGTATACTTCATCACTGGGAAAGCCTAAATAGAAAATTGCTTTTAACAGAGCTGAGTGAACTGGTATATATATTTTTTAAGTTTTTAAAAGCCTATTTTGTTTTGAGTTCAAAATCTAGAAATACTCTTAACTCAAAAATGGACCTCTAGGCTCCTGTAGAACAGTTTGCCCATTTTCTAGCCCTGCGCACTGTCAGTACTGTGAGAGGCGGTTTCTACGCAGGTGACAAAGCGGAACAATGCAACATTGCTGGAGAAACAGTGGTGATGGGGCAAGCTTGATTTGGATAGGAAAAGCAGTTCTGCCAAGCCTGTCAGCAATGGAGCCACCACAGCAATGTGCACCTTTGCCAGGATATTTGTCAACCTGGCTAGACTTGAGCAACAAGAGACAGGAATGGCAGAGTCAGGTGCACACAGCCATCTGCACATGGACTGCTACCTGGAGCACCTGTACAAATACAGGGAGCTACATTCACGTGTACACAGAAACCTTGGCATTATTAGATCAGAAAGGAATTATAAAGATCAAAACTAATGGCTCAACACAACATACAGTTGATATATTATAGAACTGTTCACCTGAAACTTATATAATCCTATTAACCAGTGTCACCCCAATACATTTAATTAAAACTAAAAAATTAGAAAACAACAAATGACAACAAAAAACTAATGGTTCAAATATTTTTCACTTCCCTCACCAAATTTCACCACTTAAATTTATTTTGAATGAAAAAAAGATCCAATTTCTGTCTAGATTTATCAATGAAGTGGCTTGAACTTAAATTTTTAATGCTTTCTAAAAAATAAAACCCACAATTTTATACCCAGGCTTCTAGCTGCAATTATTCTAAATAGTATTTACAAGAAACTGTATATGTACACTACACACATACACATCCTTACAGCAATCCGGAAAGACTGCCCTGGTTGCCTCTTCATCTGGTCTTTGAAAAACAGGTAAAAATTCTGATTCTGAAAATTGAGGCAGAGGAAAAAGGATTTCAAGTTAAAGGAATAGTTTCCAAAAAGACTAATAAGTGGACTGTGTTGGTATTTTGTGTGGAATATGAGGCTGAAAGATCTAAGGAAGAATTATGAGTAAAACAGAAAAAAAATCAAGTTTTATACTCTTCTGCCATAAATTACTTGTTTGGAGCACATAACTATTTTCCAATGTTAATGCTATTCACTTGGGCTTCCACCATCAGCAAACTTCAGTCCGAGCTCTGCGGTTCTTTGCTCCATACATTCTCTCCCCTCTTACGGAAGTGTCTCACTGCAAACATTCCCATCAGTGTTCCCTAGTCAGAACCGTACTAACAAATGCAGTCTGAGAGCTCTGTAACCAAGGCTATGTAACTGCTTGCTGATTCTTGAGACATAACTTACAAAGAAACAGCTTTAAAAAAATATCTTATTCTGTCAAAGCTGAGTTTATAATTAATTTTATTGCTTTACTTTAACCAAAAAAAAAAGAAAGAAAAAGATGCTTATAACATGAAATTATTTTCCTACTACATTATAATTAGTCAGCAATGGCTTTAATTCATTCTGTTCTAGAAAATTAACATGTCCCTTGGCAAATCTCAAAGACATCACAGAATTCACATTTCCAATTGCCCTGTGTCCCAGTAAAGGCTGCTAGGTTTTGTAATTCTCCTAACACCTCTGCTATCCAAGCCAGAGAGCCAGAAACTGGGCTTTTCCTTTACTTTCTCGTCACGAAAAAACAGAAATGCTGTTTCTTAGAAGACAGGTATTTATACCTTTCTCTCCACAGTGACTGCCACAGCTCAATTAGTCCTCTGCCCTTTAAGCTTCTAAATCTCTAGTCAGTCTCCCTGTTTTATTTTTAACTATCAGGCCTCTGTGCTTCCATCAGCATGTTATAAGACAAAAATCCAAACTCACATCACATTCATGTTTGACACCCTCTAGCATGTTACAAAGTCAAGTGTCTTTCCCACTAGACTCCTGTCCATCTGTCCAACCCCTCATATGACAAATTTCCTGCCATAATAGCCCCAGGCTCCTTGTGGTTTTCACCTGGTCCATCCAGCCCTCACCAACACCTCTGCAGAGGCTTTGCCATTTGGTTGTGATGTCCTGCTGCTTCTTGGCTAGATTCCCAACTTAAGGCTTTATTCAGATGTCGCTAGTTCTGGGAAATTTCTCTAACAACTTCCCCCAGTGGAGTTATTTCTCTCCTTCAGCTACTGAAGCATTCTGGGAAGCATTTAGCACTATATTAGATGTGTTCCACTTCGGTCTCCAGGGTTAAGATTGAAGACTTCCCAAAGACAAGAAATTACCTCTTATTTCTTTATAAACCTAACCCTACAATATTTGCAGACTGTAATATCTCTACATTAACATCAAGGACTGGTTAACCAATACCCAATTTTTAACAATAACCAACTCTAAAAACCAAAACTCCAAATGAAGTGGTCCAACAAGAGAGTTAAGGACAATTAACTGTCAGGATGGTATGTTTGTCCAGTCACAAATCAGTCAGTTAGGATTAACATTTACGCACAGCATGTTTTAGTATGCTAATCAGCTACTGTTCGGATTGTAGCTCAGTCTAAAAAGGCATTTCAAAGAGTTCCAAATGCCAATGTCAAGGTAAACTGCCAGTAATTTGTGTGCTGGATTCCCTTGGATGTTATGTGTATCTTTAAAATAAAAGTGCACTGCTACCATTCATGAAGCAGCCTGGTAACAGTTATACCCCCTGCTAACCCTGTCTGTGAGCTCCTCAAGGGCAGAGATGCCATCGCCTTCTACTCCTAGCACACTCCAGCTACAGAATACATGACACTCAATTCATCCATCTAAGCTATTGGGTGAGTCACATGTGGAAGTAAAATGTTCATGAACTGCCAAGTGAGAAAAGCAGAAAGTAAGGTAAACTTAAGGTTCTTAGATAGTTGTTTCCTACCAATTCATTTCACTGAGAACTATTTAAAGGATGGCCAATACTCACTTTATTTATGTCCTACATGAAAGAGATCAAAATTTAAAGAAAGACTACCAATGCAAAAGAAGTATGAATGGTGAAAAACAACATGTGTTTTATCCTTGTGAGTGGTCACAGCTATTAAATAAGGCCTGTGTGGGGGCCGGGGGCAGGTTTCCTTAGGTTGCCTGGTTTCAGTGTTTCCTCTCTGGGTCATGAAAGACTCAGTACAGGTGTGAGAGAACACACTAAGCCTCATCTCCCTGCAGCCAGATTTAATCATCTGTCTGCCTAGCTGGTGAATTATTTCACGCGCCTTTACTTCCCTGATGTGTAATCATTTTGGGGCCAAATAACTTCATGAGGTAGTCTAACAGAAAAAAATCAAGTCATTTAGTATTGTTAAGAACTCTAGCAAGTCCAAGGGCTAGAAAGGAAGTTAAAAAAATAAAAGTTTGGATACTAGAGCATTTAAATTACCCATGCTAATTTGGATAATATACTATTGAAGATATATATACAAATATTCTGATTTGTCGTTGTACTACGGAAAACTGAAAACCTGGATATATGGTAGTCTATCTGTCCTGTGCATTTCCATTCTCTAAATCACAGATCCTATATACTGAGTGTCGCTTAATTTCCATTATGTTCAACATCCTTATGATTTTAATGTTAACAAATCCTGAATGGAAGGTCATTAACTTATGAAATCATTTTTTTTTTTTTTGGTTCAAAAACCAAATGAACAGGCACATTTATTTCATACAAGTCATACTCTGACACTACAATGCAAAAGCAGAAGGCTAACGTGCACTTAATATGTATTTCAAGTCTTTGTAACAAAAAGAAAAATCATTACAAAATTTAGGAGCGCGACATCATGTCACCAGAGATAACGCTGAGTAGACAATGGCCTCCATGTTCTAGCTAGTGAGATCTGACCATTGAGTCTCTTTTTTTCCTTTTTCTTTTCGACTATTGAGTCTTAAAGGGTAAAGGTGCAAACATATCATCTCCTTATACTCAACAGTTTCACTAACAAAGACTCAAAAGTACAGATACTTTCTCTATCATTGATAACACTTCAGTACTGACACTGGCAGTTTAATAGTGGTGATAAAAACTACACATTGATTTATCCTGACAGTTTAAAAAATAAAGAATAATTATACAAAACTAGCTCACTTCAGGAAGAATTAAACATCAAATTTAAGACCCATTTCTGTTTCAGAACGAAAGTTAACAGGAAAATGGATTCGCAGTTTTGAATTTCTGGCCCAAATCTGCCATACATTCTAAATCAAGTACCACAAAAACCGATGGTGATACAAGAGCAAAGCCATCTACTTCTCTAGTGTGCCCAGTGAGAAGAAAGAAGGTAAGGAGGAAGTGGTGCAAGCAGAAGGGACAGGCCCGGGGTTGGGCTGCAGTCTGGGCTGGCAAGGCTGCAGACACGTGGAGAGCACGGCCCACACAGCATCTTCCACACGTACCCTGCTTCTGAGACCACCTGTTTATTAGTCTTGGGGCTTTTTTACTCTTTAAGTCTAGTACTCTATACTTCCTAAAAAAGACGCTTAAAAAGACATTAAAAATAATAAAATTCAGTTATTCAGGTGAGGTACTTGGATTTATATTTAGGGGATGACAAAATATTTGACAAAGTGTGTATTTATATTTAACTCTGAAAGAAGGCATAACATGTTAATATAAGCTTTTATAACTTTCTGCCCAATCTTAAATATTTTTGACTCTCTGACTAAGTGTTAATTACAGACATGACTACCCTAACGAGAAAGCCACCTGACAGCCCTGTATGAACTTTGCTCCACCAAAGACTCATAGCTGGGGGAGGAAAAAAGCAACCATTTATACTTACTAAGAAAAGCAAACATTTACTTCAAATTGCAGTATAGGCTTTTCAGTCACAAAAAGAAAGAAAAGAACAGTGATTTGACAGTGGTCACATCCTGTGCAAAAAACTTGAGATACAAAAATGGTAACACAAGGTGTCTGAGCTGCTTACATTGCAGGAAAAAGGAAATACAGTAGCTGAATATGGCACTCCTGGGAATCAATTTCTAAATCGAATAGAATGCCTTTGAAATGATTAAATTTATTTGTGTATTAGTAAGAAAGCCCCATCACCATAAATAGTACAATATTTAAAAATTAAAAAAAAATATTTATATCTATCTAAGATAGACAGTGTATTGTATTGTTAGACCTCTTTAAGTGGTTTAGATTTTGCCTGTTTTTTTAAAATTAAATAAATGCCCATATGCTTTAAAAAGTTCCCCTCAATCTCAAAAGCCAATTTAAATCAAGGAATTTGTTACCAAAGTTGCATAATTTCATTTGGGACTGTCAGCACGTTAAAGGCTCCAATCAAGTCTTTAACATTAATGCTCATGTTTAGTCAATGAAAAGTTAAAAAGTTCTCAGATCTTCATTATCTTCTTGAATTTGCCCTTGTAAATGATCCTCAAACTGCAATTCCTAGTTTGCAAATAAAGAATGCAATATGCATCATACTTCAAGAAAAGACGACGATGTTGAACTAACATGCTTCTGAATCTTTTCCCTGCTCCTTTCCACCTTCTTTATGACTTCCGCCACTACGCACACTGACGAGGTGAGGCCCAAAAGAAACAGCAGATCTGCAAGAGAAAGTAAGTTGGGTTTTGTAATTCTCTGAAATGTACAGCTGCAAAGCTTAATAGCTTACATTTTTCTAACATTTTACCACAGCTTTTAAAAGACGTTGTTTTACAACCATTCCTTGAGGTAGATAATCAGCCTCTGTATAAAAGGAAGGAGAGTCAGGCTCAAAGTGATGAAGTGACTTATCCAAAGTCACACAGCTGTGAACAGAACCCAAGTCCTCTGACTACTGTGCCTAAAACATAGATAGCCTGGTAACTATAACCTTTAACAGCAACACAAGCAAGAACTTTCTATTTAACAGATCACACAATCTTTTTAAAAAGGCTGTTCAGGCAATGGTAACTGATTTGGCTGAAAAACGCCTATCTAAATAAACATCACTTAGAAATCCGCGTCTATTCCATCTGAAAGCCCAGAAGGGCTGCTCTTTAAAGACCATGTGTTCACAACACTGTTCACACCACCTCATGCTTTACTGCTTGAAAACTGCAGTTGTCTCCTTAAAACACCTACTTCTTTACAGAGGAAAAGAGGTGAATGTGAAATTAAAATATTGACATTAAACTAGTTCACTTTTAAGATAAACTTAGAACAAAAAATCCAGTGAGGCTGTATAATTCATTTCATAAATATCTAAATTAGCTTAAAAAAAATTAAAAGCATTACCATACAATATATCAGTCCTCACACTTATATAGGAAAATTAACTTTTAAATGTACAATATTGTAATATTTAATGCACAGTATGTACAAGAATAATGTCTATCTTCCATATAATCTTAATAAAATATTCTGCTTTTAGGATCAGGCTGTTTTTTCCTCATATAAGACTGAAAAGTTATAAACTACAATAACTCTGTAACAAGTTTTGATTTGCTATATTTCAAAATAAGCAAATATGATTTCTATAATAACCTATAAAAATTAGAAAAGAAATGATAAATCCAGAGTTAGGAGAGTGACTCCCCTAAACTTCTCCCAGTGAAAACATAGAGCACACTCCTTTTTCAAATCAAGTCAGTAACTTTTCTTATTCATTTTTTAAAAGAAAATTTTTATTACAACCAACACATTAGAAAATACTTACAATTCATCTAAAATATATGAATTAGAAAGAACATTTGCTTTACCCAGTATACTTAGGCTCTCAGTCTGAAAAACCTTCTGAAGTGGAGGAAAGTAGATGACTAATAACTGTCCCATGATGGATCCAAGAACTGCGTAGCAAAACATTTTATTACTGCAGAGTCCAATCTCAAACACAGACTTGGTCTGTTGGCAGAGCAGAATTCAATGATTAACTCCTTGGTCATAGGAACGACTTCTTTATCATTACATTACAGTCACCTCTAATTTTTAATAAGCTGGATGGAATTCTACAATGGCAGTTAAAATGTCCTAAGCTTTGACGTGCTGACGGAAGTAACAAGACAGATTAATATACAAAAAAATCATTCTTGTACTTCTAATAGGAGACTAATACCATCTTAACAGAACCAATGAGGTTTGTCCTATTCTTGGATAATGTTAACCTGAAAATATCCAGATAATAACAGAATGGAAAGAATAAAGATCAGGTGATAACACCTGTGATTTATTTTGATTTTCTGATCAAAGACAAGGCTTATCTTTCCAAGTGCCCCCTCCCTATTATGATGTGTATTCATGGGCACGTGCCTGTAGAAAAGCTGTATCCGAGGCTGCGGTCTATGGCTACAAAATCAAGGAAAGCTAAAAACCCACAACCCTTGCCTGCTTACATTAGAAAGTGCTCTACCCAAGTGAGTCAATCAGCATACCTGGGATCTGGAACTTAGTGCATTAAACATGTCGAAAAACACAAAGCATGTGAAGGTCATTGTTGTGTCTCGGGGTGTTATCACATTGTCTCGTAGCTATCAACAGGGAAAATGATTGTCAGTAGCTGAATTTAATGGACAAATACTGCAAGCTTTTAAATGGCTAATATTTCCTTTCCATTCAGATAAAGTACCTTTAGTCTTATGATATAAAAACATAAGCTACCTAAATTTCCTGTATGCCATTTAAATAAGTCTCCTAATGAGTAGCTGTAGTCTCCACAAAGTAAAGTCTTCTCACCAACCATATAATGGATATTAAAACAACTTTCATTTTGATGACAATAAAGTAGCTATGTTAAACTCAGATTTTCTAACACATCTTCCCAAATTTTCATATATTTTTATTATATCTGATAATCTCTGCAGATTTAAATTAGTCCAATAAATGAATCTGAATTTCCAATAATCCACAAAGACTAAAATCAAACTATGTTTAAATGTTTTTATTATTGCCCTGACTGGTTGATGCATATAGCATCATCCCACAAAGCGAAGGGTCACCAGTTTGATTCCTGGTTGGGGCACATGCCTGGATCGTGGGCCAAGTCCCTGGTTTGGAGTGTGCAGAAGGAAACCAATCAGTGTTTCTCTGCCCACCAAATTGATGTTTCTCTCCTTCTCTTTCTGCCTTCCTTCCCCTCACTTTAAAAACAAATAAATCCTTTTAAAGAAATAAAAATGTTTTTACTATCAAATTTTTCAAAGAGCTCTAACTTTCCAGCCTTCCATGTACCACACAAAAATAACTGAGTCCTGTCATACAAAATACAGGTTAATAAAACAGCTTGTCCAGTGACTATACCTCCCTCCAGAAGACAAACAAAGTCCCACAAACAATGATTATTGATGAAACAAGTATTTTAAGTATGAGGTTTTTGGTCAAAATGCTGTCCTTCCAGTTGCGTGGAGGTTTACGAATGACATCTTTATCCACTGGTTCTACTCCAAGGCTTCAAAATAAACAGAAAAGTAAATTACTGCAAAGTTTTAAGGTTTTGGATTTGTTACTTTCAAGTCTGATTAACCTCATTTATCCAGAAAACTAAATGCTTTCTTATAAAAACAAAATATTGAATTATAAAGGAAACCTTGGCTGTGGTTACTCGAAAATAACCACAAATTTTACCACTTTCTCCTTTTACCCTTATCTATTTGGCACAGTTTAATAGGAGATTAAACATCCAATTTCAAAAAGTTGTCCAATCTCATTTACTTAATACGTTTACTTATTTCAAATATGGCCTGAAATACATGACCTACCAACTGGACTTTGAAATATCTTTCATGCAAGCAGGTTTCAACTAGGAGGGTTTGTTGTAATGGCCACTGACAAGTATTACTCAACTACTCTTCATACTGGGAAGTGGTATCTATGGCCCCATTATTAGATGGCCCCATTACTAGAAAATACCTAGATGCTTAGGCCCTTTAATACTTTCCCTAAGTCTCTAAAATTGGCAACAAAGTCTAGCTAATAACACTAAACTCAAAGATTTCCCCATTACATCCCATTATTAGAAACCAAAAGATTACTTCCTTAGGGCAGGGACTGCCCCAATCTGTTCTCAGTGGAAGGCTAGGCACTGAACACAGGGTGAAGGCTCAGATCCATAAGGATGAATGAGCACCCGAAGAAAATAAATGCCCGCATCACACAATTTACAACAAATACGCTGACGCAAAGACTTCTAATGCTGCCTATGAATCAAGTCTCAAAACTCAATGATCAGGATATCACTTCTTATCTTTCTAGTCTATGCATTAAAAAACTCTTACCTCTGAGCTGGAGGTCCATCCATGATGATATTGATCCACAAAATCTGCATGGCATTGAGAGGATTGGGAAAGTTCATTAATGTAGCCAATGAGATTAAAGTTAATGCTGCTATACTCCTGTTAAAAAAAGTCATTTAAAAAATCTGTCAGCATAGTACAATTCTACTAATTTAAGATACCACTTTTTTAGCATTTAAAAATCTCATGTTACTACCGTGCTTTGAAAGGAACCCTGTATTTCTAAAAACATTTTGAAACCAGGAGCTAACTCTTCCAATCCACAGCATTTTAGTAAAGAATCTTCAAGATGTTTACACAACAATAAACAGAGGAAGATTCTTTAAATTGAGTTCGGAGTAGCTGTTACTACATAACAATGAACAATTTCAACAATACTTTGGTAACTTTTTTTTTTAAATATATTTTATTGATTATGCTATTACAGTTGTCCCATCTCCTCCCCCCCTCTGCCCCGCCCTGCACACCCCTTCCCCCCCAGGTAACTTTTTTTGACTAAGGAAAGCCCTTTTACTTTTGGAGAAATACACCAAGAGGAAACACTAAGATCTGACACACCGCAGCTCTTTCAGGAGCCATTAAACAAACCACAAGGGCTGCTATACTTGGAGGGAGAAACAGACACCTACGATTCGCAGTAAGAACCTATTAACCATACCACTGTTAATTTTCAAATTAATTCTCATTTTGGAAAATATATGGCACAACCCAAGAAAGAGGGTCCAGAAGCTTCTAGGCATTCTGCTTGAATTACAATATTCATGTAATTTATCTATAAGACTCATGGTAACAAACTTCCTAATAGACTTACGTGCTCAGTTGGAATCTAACAAAATTTTTAATGTTATTATAAATCCCTTTACCCTCTTCAATTGCAGACCTGAAATGTAAAAAACAAAAGTGAGAAAACCTTATTACACAAAAATAAAGATATCTATACTAAAACACTAATTTTGAAAACAAATTTCCAATTGAT